>JBBPUB010000309.1:0-18182 GCA_038094415.1 Xerocomus alliaceus | reverse complement strand
CTTCAGCCATCTCCGACCGGAGGAAATCATGGAGTTGATCCAAGTCCGCAACATAAGCTTTGGCTGCGGACAAGGTGAGATCACGATCGGAGTTGATAGACAGATTTGGGTGATAGCCCTTATTAGCAAAGAATGGGGATACTCCGGTAGTAGCACTCGGAGCATTGTTGTACACGAATTCGGTGAGAGGGAGAAGTTCCGACCAATTGTCCTGCTGATAGTTGCAGTAAATCCGGAGGTATTGCTCGAGGGTCTGATTAGCGCGTTCGGTTTGACCATCCCCCTCTGGATGATATCCGGAGGTGAAATGAAGATGCATATCGAGAGCTTTACCTAAAAACCAGAAGAAGTGTGATACAAACTCGGAGCCCCGGTCAGAGGTGACATGGGGGGGAACTCCGTGCTTACTGAACATGTTGATCAGGAACAACTTGGCTAGGTCGGCGGAGGTGATGGTATCATGAGTCGGGATGAAGATCGATTGTTTAGACAACCAATCGACGACTACTAGGATCACTGTATAACCCTCTGAAGGGGGAAGCTGTTCAATGAAATCCATGGAGATGGAGTTCCATGGTTTCTCTGGAATTGGTAGCTGCTTGAGGAGTCCGTAAGGCTGGTGCCTCGGAACCTTGGCGCGGGCACAGGATGTACAGGAACTAACATAGTCCTTGACGAAGGTGCGGATGCCCGGCCAGGTATACTCACGGCGAATGAGTTCCAAAGTGCGGTTCTGGCCGAAATGACCTGCAGCGGGGTGATCATGGAAGTAGCAGAGAATCCGGAGCTGGAGATCTTTAGCTTCAGGAACATAGATGTGATTGTCCTGGAGTAGGAATCCTTCAGGGTTGACTGTCCAGCGAGGGTCGTCAATAGACTCAGAGGAGAGGATGCGGGATGCGACTGGATCGTTGGGAAGAGAGGAGAGGATGTCAGAGTGGAGTTGCTCAACATCGACTAGGAGTGAGGCCTGGAGTGTCGGAGTAGCTAAGTAAGTCGCGCGAAGAGATGCAGCGAGCTGTTCATGGGTGAATATGGGCCGGAAATTGTCAGGGTTGATGCGAGCATAGTCTTTATCCCCCTCTTTTGGGTAGACGTCCCAACGTCTAGTTAGTGCATTGGGTTTGGCTCCGAGCTTACCAGGCTGGTAATGGACTGCCATATTGAATTGGCAGAGGTATTCAGACCAGCGGGCCTGGCGGCACGTCAGGAGCTTAGTGGTGGAGAAATACTCGAGATTCTTGTGATCGGTAACGACGTCGATTGGGGATCCGGAGCCCTCAAGGAAGTGACACCAATTCCTAAACGCCTCAAAAATCGCCAACAGCTCCTTGTCGTGCGTGTCATAGTTCAACTCTGGCCCTGTAAGGGTTCAGGAGTAGAATGTGACCGGATGGAGTTCGGAGTCGGAGCTAGTGATGGATAGAATGCCGGCGATAGCATAATCGGAGGCGTCGGTTTCAATGGTAATGGGAGCATCCGGAGTCCAGTGGATTAACACCGGAGTGGAGATGAAGGCTTCCTTCAGCCGATTGAAGGACTTGCGACAGTCATCGGAGAAGTTCCAGGGAACTCCTTTGCGAGTGAGCCGCGTGAGCAGGATCACGATGTCCGAGTAGTTTTGAATGAAGTGACGGTAGAAGTTGGCAAAGCCAAGGAAGGACTGAATGTCCTTAACCTTACGAGGCTCCGGCCAATCCTGAATCGCTTTGACCTTGTCCGGGGCCATAGTGAGCCCAGAGGGAGAGAGGATATAACCGAGGTACTCAATGGACTCCAAATGGAACTTGCACTTCTCTGGCTTCAGGTATAGACCGTTAGTGCGGAGACGCTGGAGGACTTCCCGGACGTTCTTGCGGTGTGAGGTGATGTCTTGGGAGTAAATAAGGATGTCGTCGAGATAGATCACAATGGAAACGTCCAACATATCAGTGAATATGGAATTGACAAAACGCTGAAAAGCGGCTGGAGCGTTGGTGAGACTGAAGGACATTACCAACCATTCATAGGATCCATAGCGGGTGCGGAAGGAAGTCTTCCACTCATCTCCGGCGGCGATGCGGACTAGATGATATGCATGCTGGAGATCGAGCTTGGTGAATATCTTGGCACCGCTAGGGGCTTCCAGGAGATCGGAGGTACGGGGTAGTGGATAACGGTCCTTCTTCATGATCTTGTTCAGACCTTGGAAGTCGACACAGAGGCGGAGAGAGCCATCCTTCTTGCGGACAAAGAGCACCGGTGCGGCATGCGGAGATGTAGATTGCTGGATGAAGCCGATGCAGAGGTGTTCGTCTAAGAAGTCCTTAAGGGCCCCCTGTTCTGTGGGGGAGAGGGAGTAGAGCCAACCGATCGGAGATTCGGTACCTTCCTCAAGATCAATCTTCAGATCGAAGGGACGGTGCTTGGGGAGCGTATCCGCCTTCTTCTTGCTGAAGACATCCGCAAAGTCGTGGTACTCCGAGGGAACTTCAGAGAGGTCTGGAGGTACCTCCGGAGCGTCAGAGACTGTAACTGAGCGAGCTTTAGCGGAGTTAATATCTCGAAGGGAAAGGGTGAAGGGAACAGAGCCCTCCAACTTGCAAGCGCAATTGAACGCGGCTGCGTTGACGAAGGAGATCGCTGGGCATGTAAGCCTGGGGGCTCTAGGCGAATCTGGGGGTGTAGTCTCCAGAGGATGAGCAGGGTGATTGTCGGGTGACGGAGGAAGAGGAACGGAGTTTGGCTCAGGAGACTCGGAGGTTGACGTCAGGGTTGGCACCCCATCTGTGGAAGTCTGGAACGTGATGCTGCCCAATACCCAATCAATCGACGGATTGTAGCAGGTGAGCCAGCTGTGCCCTAATACTATTGCACAAGAGGGATCCAGCGAGGTTACATAAAACGTATCGGAGGTGGTTTCGCCAGATGAAAAGAGGATCAGAAGGTCTACGGCGGAGTTGATGTCGGAGGTAGAGGAGCCGTTGAAGAGACAGAGGGAAAGCGGGGAAACGGAGTTTGTAGGGATTTTGTGGGTATTAATGAATGTGGAATCTATGAAGCAGTGGGTAGAACCGGAGTCAAGTAGACACGAAACGGAGGACAGATTAAAGGTCGGAATGGATACTATAGGTTTAAGGGAATTAGGATTGGAAAGAGCGGACATGTTGAGACGGAGTTCCTGAGGTGCACAATCAGGAATAACATGACTCCTGGACCGTGCAGTTTTACAGGAGCTGCACTCTATTTTTTCACCTCCGAAGAAGTGGAGCTCGTCGAAGCTTCTGCTGGAGTAGCCACGGCAGCATGAGCCTTCAAAGCTCTAGAGCTGGATTTCGGACACTCCTTGGTGGTGTGCCCAGATTGCCCACAGAACAGGCAGAGACCTTGGCAAAGGCGGTGTTGGCGCTCCTCAGGGAGAAGCTTGCTGTCCTTGCCCAACTGGGCGGAGATGCTATCAGCATTGTTAGCATCTCTATTTTTAGGTGAGTTCTTACCACCTCCGGAGGATCCGGAGGGTGAGGAGTTAAATCCCTTGGACTTGGATTCGTCCTTGGGCTTGTTGGAGGTACTGGAGTTGTTTGAGGATGTTGAGTTAGCGGATTTGTTGTTGGAGTGGCCTCCAGAGTTTGAGCCACTCGGCTTGGTTGCTCGGGAGATTTCCTCCTTTCGCTCCCAATACTGATGGTCTATCCTTTGGGCCATCTCGCGGAGTTTGGCGAGGGTGTCGGGCTTGCCAAGACGAGAGACCTCATCCTTGATCCGGTTCAGAAGTCCCATGTAGAAACTCTGGCGGAGCGCACTGTGGCCCCAATCCCGGACCTGGCTCGCCAGGCGATTCCACTTGACGATATACCTAGTGATACGTTGTGAGTCCTTCATCTGCAGTCGCTCGAGTTGAGCTTCTGCGTCAGCGACAGGGTCGTGGGGTCTGAAGTTGGACTGCAGTTCGTATAAAAATGTCTGCCAGTCGTCCATCCACCTTGGCTGGAGATGCAGGGGTTCGGTCCCGAGCAAGTCCAGTTCGAAATAATCTAGGGCTATGCCCTTGAGATATGATTGCGCGAATGTTACCTTAATCCTATCGGTGCAATAGGTCTTTGGATTCGCTTGAAAGTTCAGTTCACACTGAACGACGAAAGGCCGGAGCTTCTTGGGATCCGTTCCATCAAACGGATCTGGCTCTCGGACCTTTGCTTTTGGGGTATCGGAGTTGTTGTTATGTCTGAGGGCCGCTCTTGTCATGTCCTGGATCGCGTTAGCAAGCTGTGCAAACGGTTCATAAGCTAGCGGTACGTGATTGAGATCGTCATCTTCGGATTCGGAGGCCGGATCATCATCAGGTTGATCAGGGTTGTCACTGGACAGGTTATCGTCCGGGTCGTCACCACCGTCACCGTTATCACCACCATCGCTGGGGTCCGGGGGCGGAGGGCCGCCGGCACCACCAGGAGGTCCTCGCGAGCCACCTATCTCAGGCGCTGAACGAATCAACGACCGGGAGTGAGACCGGTCACCAGCCAACTCCCAAAAACGAGGAGATGGCAGAGATTGTTCTGAAGGCAGCACTGTCAGATGGGAGTTACATCCGAAAATACCGGAAATCGAGGGGACGTGGCCACAAGCGGTGAAGCTGACGTATTCGCCAGAAATACTACAGGGACTACCGAAGGTAGCCATGGTTCTGAAGCGAGTATTGTAAGTATGGATACGAGACATGAGGTCTTGAGGACTAGAACAAGGTGTAAGTACGAATATACTGTCAAGTCCGGTCCCTCCGGGATGTTACTCCGGATAAGTCCGAGCTAGTGGGGCAGAGGTTCAGAGGTTAGTACAGAGGTGGACCGAAGTCCGGATGGAGATAGTAACGGGTGGACTTAGGAGTGTGAGGACTTAGCGCAGGATGTATGTGTCACGCTCTTGCTCTAGTCCGGTCCTCGTTGACACAGAGGTAAGGAAGAGGATAGAGGAAAGGAGACTGGAGGAAGTGGAGGAAACTTAATCGATATTCGTACTGAGGAGAGTACAGCGGAATTGTACAGAATATATATACTACTGAAAACGCCACTAGAATGGAGCGCATAGGACGGAGTCCGGTAATATGAAGTCCGGAGCTGTGACCGGTGTTAGCAGTCACCGGAGCTATGCTCCATAATGAACTCTAAGTGACGGAGAATGGAGACTGCAGAACTAATACTAAAGGAGATGTAAGATAAGAAGAACAAGGGGTACTATAATGAACAAAGTCTGGAGGTGAGGAACGCCTTCCTGAGTAGATCGTGCTGGAGTTATGCTGCACTGACCGGAGTTGAAGTCCAGGATATGACAAGCCTCCACATCATCAATAGAGTTGTAAGGACCAAAATTGGACTGGAGCTCATAGAGAAATACCTCCTAGCTGTTCATCCAGAGTGGACAATGCTCCAAAGGTTCACTGCTGAGGAGGTCTGGCTCAAAGTATTCTAGCACAACTCCTTTGAGATAGGATTGCACAAAGGTGACCTTGAAATGATCATGGCAAAAGGACTTTGGGTTTGTCTAGAAGTTCAGTTCACACTAAACTATGAATGACTGGAGTTTCCAGGAATCCAGCCCATCAAATGGATCTGGCTTCCAGATCTTGGTTTTGGGGGTGTCTAAGGAGTTGTGCCAGAGTGCATTCTAGGTCATGTCCTAAATTGCATCAGCAAGTTGGGTGAACAGCTTAAAGATCAGAGATACCTTGTTTGGCTGGGATTTGTCATCATCATCATTATTGGAGGGATCACCCAGATCAGAGGGATTGGATGGTGGTGGTCCTTTATCATTGTTATTTCCTGAAGACAAAGATGCAGGCTTGTAGAGTCTATCATCAAGTTCAGGACCATTCTGGAGTTCATGAATCTGGGAGAAAGTGAGAACCATCTTAGAAAGAGTGGTGAGAGAAAAGTCAAAGGGACCAGAAGGGGCAATGTGATGGCAGGGTGCTGTGGAAATAGACAAAAGTGCTACTGGTCTAGCACTGAAACTATGGAAATCACCAGGGATGGTACAGGAGGAGCCAAAGACTGACTTGAGATGTTGGCAGGGAGTCTAAGTGCAAGACATAGGTATGAAGAGGGGTTGCAAAGTACAAGAGTTGAGTTTGAATATACTGTTAAGTCTGGTTCCTCCAGACAAGTCCAACAAGGTCTGGAGCAGAGTTGTTATAGTTTTGTTCCTTTATTGTTTTATCTTTCTCCTTAGCCTCACCATTTCTCAATACTGTCCACCATTCTTCTTCACATATGTAGAATATTACTTCATCCTGGTGGTGATCCCACGTTCCACAGCACTTCTTTCTTTGTAATTCTTTTACCTTTACTTCGGGATGCTTATCTCTCCACAGTTGCTTCTCTCACAGTGGCTTGGTATCCCCATCTTCCCTCATATTCCATATGTTTCCATCGTCAGCCTTTATATTCAGCACCCTGTATTGTAGTCTACATTCTTGGTCTATGCAATAATACATAACCTTGAGTCTGCTGCAGCCCCTGCACTGTGTCCCTCTAGTCCCTCACACCTTTGAGTTCTCCAGCACCCAGTCCATCCTTGCATCCATCATCTCTGGTAGCAGACTCAGGCTACTCATGTAACAAAAGACCAAGAATCTCCCTATATCCCTCTTATCTAAGAGTTGGATGCACCCCACTAAATCACCATAGCTCATAGACCCTCCCATCAAATCTCTAGATCTATCAGTGCCCACTCTGACTCTGGATCAGAGTTCACACCCCCAGCGTTCCCAGCCATCAGACCCAAGCGATTCCCTGGCTTGTCCTCCACTACCCCCACAGGAACCCCACCGTACCCAGGCTCTAGCACCCCCTTAGCACCCCCATGTCCATTGACTCCATTGTTCCCCACTTGCACTCTATTCCCAGTCACCCTCATGTCCACTCACAACACTGAGCTTAAGGCAGCCCTTCCTGCTGACTTCTCTGGCAAACAGGATGATGCCACTCGTTGGATCAAGGCCATGAAGGCCTACTTCTCCATCAATGCAGCCCTCTATACCAGTGATGAAACCAAGATCATGACCATCCTAAACAAGCTCAGCAAGGGCAGAGCTGTCCCCTTTTCTGAGCTGTGGTATAATAAACTTGCAGACCCTAATACCACTGCTACAGAGAAAACCTTTGACAAGTTCATAGAGAACTTTGAAGGAACATTTTTCCCCTTCAACACCAAAGCCACTGCTCACCTTGCCCTATCAAAACTTGTCCAGAAATCTTTCCGCAAGCCAAGTGGAGAGATAGACGACAGTTTCCAGAAGTATATCATGGAGTTCCAGAACCTAGCTACCCGAGCTGGAATCACCAACCATGCCATGCTCATAGATGCCTTCTCTCTAGACATAGATCAGAGGATCACCATCATGGTCCTCTCCATGGACAAAGTTCCTGTCCTCATTGTGGATTGGCTGGACAAAGCCAAAGTTTTCCACACACAGATTGCCCGCATCAAAGCCTTGAAAAAGGGAAAGCCTACCCCTTCCCTTCCTAGAACCCCCAGAGACCCAAATGTCATGGATGTCAACGCCATTCAACTCACCAAGTTAACACCCCAGGAGCAAGCCAAGTGCATCTGAGAAGAATGCTGTTTCCATTGCCGATGCACAGGCCATAATGCCATCCAATGTTGCTCACACCCTTGCAATTCCCCTAGCCAAACCATAGCAACCACCCTCACCACTGCCCTACCCACTCCATCCAGTTCCACCATCACAACTCCAATCCCCTCCTGAGCCCCCACTCTCTCCACATTGCAGATGTTCATTCACCAACTCCAGACTCAGGGGAAGACTGAGGACAAGATCCTCCAAGTCCTTCAGGCATGTTATGAAGATTCCCCTGATGAACAACTCCCTGCAATGTCTTTTTAGAAGGAGAGGGTGTGTCAATGTCTTCCTCCCATGTATTAGTAAGACTGCCTAGTTACCACACAATTTGAATCCCCATTTACCTCAAAGTGCAGTCTAAAACCATTGAAACCATTGCGCTCATTGATAGCAGAGCCACAGGAAACTTCATTGATAAATCCCTGGTCCCTCACCTGAGGCTAGGAGTATAAGCCCTCTCTGAGCCCATCAAAACTTGGAACATTGATGGGACAGAAAATCACCACAGAACCATTAGAGCAAAGCTCAAGGCAGAGCTTACACATGAAGACTTCTTGAACGACATCAATTTACTTATCTTGGGACTTGGCAAGAAGCAGGTGATCCTTGGGATGCCTTGGCTGCAGAAGTGAAACCCCCAGGTTGACTGGAGGACAAAATCCCTTCTGCTCCCACAGGATCACCTTGAAGAGAGTCTCAACAAGATCACAATTTCTACCCAGCTCGCCCAGGACAACCTTCCCCAGACTACCATTTTACCCAGTTGGTGCATAGAATACAAAGATGTATTCTTGGAAACCACGTTCAATGCATTACTCCCTCATCATCTCTATGACCACACCATTGACCTGAAACCCTTGTTCCTCCCAAAAATTGCCAAAGTATACCTGTTGAACCCCAAGAAAACAGATGCATGTAAAACCTTCATTGACGAAAACCTCAAGATGGGCTGCATCCTCCCCTCAAAATCTCTCCAAGCCTCCCCATTCTTTTTTGTTTTCAAGAAGGATGGCACACTACGCCCTTGCCAAGATTACCAGTACCTCAACTCCCATATGATTCATAATGCCTATCCCCTACCCCTCATATCTGATCTAGTTGACAACATGAAAGAGTCCACCATCTTCACTAAGCTGGACATATGCTGGGGATATAACAACATACACATCCAAAAGGAGGACCAATGGAAAGTGGCATTTATCACTCCCCTTGGGCTCTATGAACCAACAGTCATGTTCTTTAGGTTCTGTAATGCTCCACCCACATTTCAGGCCTTCATGAACCACATCTTCACCAATCTCCTGGCAGAAGGATGGCTTAAGATCTATATGGACGACATAGGCATTCATACTAAGGATGATCTAGAAGTTCATCACCAGCACACCAAACAGATCTTTGAACACCTCCAGAAACACCAGCTGTCCCTGAAGCTGTTGAAGTGTTCATTTGATACTTCCACCATGGAATATCTTGGGATGATCATTGGGCAAGGGAAGCTCCAGATGGACCCAGTCAAACTCAGTGCCATAAGAGAATGGCAACCCCCATCCTTAGTCAAAGGAATCTGTAGCTTTCTTGGATTTGCCAATTTCTATTGAAAATTCATCCCCAACCTCTCCAACATTATATCTCCACTTACTTTCCTTACCTGGAAAGATGAACCCTGGAAGTGGACCCCCCAGCAGCAGAGCACATTCAAAACCCTCAAAGAGGCATTCATCTCTGCACCTGTTCTGATGCTCCCAGACCCTAGTAAACCATTCTCCATAATGATGAACACCTCTCTTCTTGCAGCAGGAGCAGTCTTACTCCAAAAAGATATAAATGGAGACGATCACCCTTGCACCTACTTCTCCAAGACATTCTCCTCTGCCAAATGAAACTACAACATCTATAACAGAGAGTTACTTGCTGTCATTCTTGCCCTGGAAGAGTGGAGACAATACCTTTCTGGCTCCTTCCATCCCATCACCATCATCACCAATCATAAAAATCTATCTTACATTCATGACCCTCAGAAACTCTCTAGATGCCAAGCATGTTGGTCCCTATTTCTACAGGATTACAATTTGGTTTGGCAGGTTACTCCTGGAACCAAGATGGGCCCAGCAGATGCCCTATCTCAACGATCCTCTCTTGACACCTCCTCTGACAACATCGACTCTTCCATAGTTTCTGAACCCACTATCATCCAAGCCCTCAACACTGCACTATTACACAAGATCAAACTCTCCTCTACCGATGACCCCCTCATTCTCAGAGCACTCAAAGCAGCACAGCTTGGCTCCCCATTGTTCCCCAGATCAGTCATATCAGACTGAAAGTTCAACAACAGCCACCTCTTTTACAAGGACAGGTTATATGTTCCCCCAGAGCACAGGTCATCCCTACTCCACACGTTCCACTCTGCACCGACCACAGGACACACAGGACAATTTTGCATCAAAGCCCTACTAGAATGAGACTTTTGATGGCCTGGCCTTGCCACTTTCATTAAGAACTTCGTCAATGGTTGCCCCACTTGCCAAACATCTAAGACCAACACTCACCCCACCATCCCACCACTATCACCAATCCCATCTGTTACCACCCTCCCGTTTAAGCAACTATCTGTCAATCTCATCACTGATTTACCCCCCTTGAAGGAATTCAATTCCATCATGGTCATGGTCGACCATGGGCTTACAAAGGGGGTAATTCTCACTCCTTGTCACAAAACAATCAACACATTAGGAATAGCTCATCTTTTCCATGATCATGTGTTCAAGCAGTTTGGAATACAGGACTCCATCATCTCAGATCGAGGACCACAGTTCACCTCTGCTCTGGCTTGAGAGCTGGCCAGACTACTTCACTATGATGTCAAACTATCCACTGCCTATCATCCACAGACTGACAGTCAAACTAAGAGAACCAACCAGGAATTGGAGACATACTTGAGGATCTTCTGCAGAAATAACCCACATGATTGGGCCAAGTTTCTCACTACTGCTGAGTTCCAGCACAACTCCTGCCCACACTCTTCCACTCAGAAATCCCCATTTAGTCTCATGCTGGGTTATGAGCCCAGAGCATTCCCCACCCTCACAAAGACCTTCATCCCGGCACTCTCCTCTAGGATGGACACCCTGACCAAAGCAAGGGACAAGGCCCTAGCGGCACACAGTTTGGCATGCCTGGCAATGAAATGGCATCAAACAACTAAGTTTATCCCCTGGAAAGTCGGAGATTGAGTATGGCTGGAAGCCACTCATCTCTGCATCCCATTCCCATCTAGGAAACTAGCCTCCAAATGTGTAGGCCTGTTCAAGGTCACCCAAGCCCTCTCTCCTCTTGTTTATCATCTCAAACTCCCTGAAACAGCCAAACTCCACTGGTTATGTGAACTGGCCCTACTACAACTATCAGCTAAAAGGAATAAAAGAGTACTAACTCACTACAGTTAGTAGAGAGTTTGAGGTAAGGGCTTGAGGCTTAAGTAGTTAAGTTCAGGTGAAAACCAAAAGACTAGACTGGGGATCTACCCAGCATCGTCCTTGGGGTTTATATACTACTATACTATTTGTACATGTTTGTCTAACCCTAATACCTGATTAGATAGAATGCTATGCCTACACAGTAGGGATGCAACTAAGGTAAGAGTCCATGTTGTAGCTATTCAATAGCAATAAAGGCGTACCACAGCTTCTAGGGCTGAGGGGAGTGGAAATGAATAACACATTTGATACTGCGGGTGACAGATCAAATGGAAGAGAAGCCGTAGCAGTAGTAATAAACTGGGCTGTGCCATAGTCATGCACAGCACGGAGATGAAAAGAATCATGCAATGATTAAAAGGACATTGGCTACACATGGTAGAAGTCTAGAAGGACATGGTAGTAACTGTGGTAAAAAATAGCCAAATGGAGTTAGATCTGATTGGGAAGAAGATCAGAAGATAAGCATGATCAGATCAGTCATGAAACAATAAGATAAGATCAAGCAAAAAGTATATGCTTAGTCTGTTATGATGAAGAGTCTACCAGAGACCATATACAAGACAGCAAGGATCATCACACTACCCCCTACTTAAAGATCATTGTCCAAATGATCAAAGGGGAGATGATGAGTCAGAACTTCAGTGATATTTTCAGGACATTTCTGGAAAAGAAAAAGGAACTGTTCAGGATCAATAGTAAGGGCTCTCGGAGCTGAAGGGTGATTGTGATAGAAGTTGGAAATAGCCTCCTTGGCATTAGTAAGGTTGGAGTGTGGCTTCCAAGTTTGTTCTGTTTCGTCATATCTCTTCCAGTATACCAGATATTCCAGTCGGTGCTGCTGATATCTGCTGTCCACTATGAAATCAACTTCCCATTCATTATCTCTATCTTCTGTAACCTTGACAGGACCAGGCCGTTCAACCAGCTAACCTTCTAGGTGTTCCTTGTAAGGCTTAATGCAGGAGATATTAACAACTGGATGAATCCTCATGGATCAGAGAAGCTTTAGTTCCACTGCATTGATTCCCATCATCTTTGTAATGGTAAATGGGCCAAGCCATCGTTCTGAAAGCTTCTTTGATGCACGTGTGAGTTTAAGGTTTTTGGTGGATAACCAAACTTGTTGGCCCATGCTATACCCAGGGGAATTGCTACGAGATTGATCTGCATATTTCTTCTGATGTGCTTGTGCCACTTTCATATTCTGCCATACTTAATCAAAGGTAGTGGCCATTTCATCAGCAAATCTTACTGCAGCGGGTGCTTTATCCATCTTTGGCGGTTCTATTTCCATTCTGGAGTTATACGAATGCGTGACTTCAAAGGAGGTCTTCTTAGTAGAAGTGTGTTGTTTAGAATTAATGGAAAACTGGGCAACAGCAAGCCAATCTGCCCATTGATTTTGTTTTTCTGAACAGAATATTCTCAGAAACTTCTGAACTTCTTTATTAACAATCTCAGATTGTCTGTCTGTTTGTGGATGAAATGCAGTGCTAAGCTTGGTTTCAATCAATAAGGCTTTGTTAATTTCCATCATTACTTGTGCAGCAAATTGCAGATCTTGATCTAACACAATAGAAGATGGAAGACCATGATGCTTCCAGACATGATTTAGAAATAAACAGACCATTTCCAGGGCACTACACTACTTGGTGCACAGAATAAGTTCAACTTCTTTGGAAAATCAATCTACAACTGTGAGAATGGAATTGAATGATCTAGACTTAGGTAGATCAGTGATGAAATCTGCGGAAATATAACTCCAGGAAATTTCTGGAATAGAAAGAGGATTTAAAAGACCGCTAGGGGCTTTATTTGATCCTTTGAATCGTTGACATTGTTCGCAGTAACTAATATAGTCTTTGATGAACATGGATAATTCAGGCCACCAATAGAATCAGGAGATCAACTCCATGGTCTTTTCATATCCAGGATGACCTACAATAGGGGAATCGTGATATAACCTGAGAATGTCCATCTTGATCAGGGCAGAATCTGGTACATATATGCAGCCTTGTGGATCATGCAACAAGCCATCTTCTCCTTCGAGTAAAAAGTGCTTTCTGCCAAGATACATGGTATCCTTCTCTGTGAGCTTACAAAGCTCATTGAATATAGATTTATTAAGTCATTCACCTTCATCGGAGATGAGAATAGGAGTATCTTGCTCCATTAGTCCAATCAGCTCTGGCGGAATGACTAACACTCCTTTATTATCCTGTTCTATTCCTATAGCATGATTTTCTCATCTAGAAAGGGCATCTGCCTTTCCCATAGTTGATCTGGGTTTATGAATCCATTTCAAATGAAATCTAGATAAGTATTGTGCCCATCGGGCTTGTCAGTGATTCAGATCTTGTTGTGTTTGATACCATTGGAGGTTTTGATGATCATTCCAGACTTCCACAGGAAATCTAGCTCCTTCGAGATAATGTCTCCATTCCTCCAATGCTCGAATTACTGAAAGCATCTCCTTATCTGAAATGGAATAATTTCGTTCAGCTGGCTGCATGCTATGTGAAGTGTAAGCAACAGGGTGCCATTTGTCACCTTTCTTGATTGAGAGCACTGCTTCCATGGCATAATCTGAAGCATTAGCTTCTATACAAAATTCACAATCTATATCCAGGTAAGCCAAAACTGGGGCTGTAATGAAAGCATTCTTTAGCATTTCAAATGCTTGCTGTTGGGCATCTCCCCATTCAAAGGGAGTATCCTTTTTCAATAAATTATTAAGTGGTCTTGCCACTTGAGAGAAGTCGACAATGAATCTTCAATAAAAATTAGCTAATCCTAAGAAGCTGCATACTCCTTTTAGATTTGTGGGAATGGGCCATTGAGTTACGGCCTCAACCTTCTTTGGATCCATAGAAATGCTGTTCTTTCCCACAATCATGCCAAGGAAGTCCACTTCTGAGACACAAAAGCAGCATTTGGGAGCTTTCACAAAGAGATCATTCTCCATGAGTCTTTTGAGTACTTCTTTTACGATCTTGTCATGCTCCTTTGGATCTTCTGTTTTTGTGAATATCAGAAGATCATCTATATAGATGACTACCACATCATCCATGTCCGCGAAGATTTCATTCATCATCACTTGAAACATGGCAGGAGAGTTGCATAAGCCGAAATACATTACAAGGAGTTTGTAAGCTCCTCTAAAGCATATGAAAGTGGCTTTCCATTCATCTCCTTTCTTGATGTGAACATTATTGTATCTCCAGCAAAGATCCATCTTCATGAACAACTTAGCATCTTTGAGTTTATTGACCAATTGCGATATCAGGGGTAAAGGATAATTATTCTTGATGGTTCTTTCATTGAGATATTGGTAATCCTGTACCATACGCTTTCCCCTGTCTTTCTTTGGAATGAAGAACACAGAAGATGTTTGTGGTGATTTCAAGGGACATATATAGCCTTTCTGCAGTTGTTCATCTAGGAACACAGTGACTTCTTCCTGCTCATCTACAGATAGAGGTATGATCCTTCCTTTTCTGGGTTTGAAATCTTCCTAAAGATCTATGGCGTGATCCCAGGGTTTTTGTAAAGGCATTCTCTCAGAATCTTTCTTCGAGAAAACCATGAGATAATCATGATATTCTTTTGGAACTAATTGTTCCAGGGAGGTCTCTTTCAGTTGCATCCGTTCTAGAACTTTCTTGGTATCCTCATTCATTTCTAAGAAATGTATCCAGCGATACACTTGATAGGATTGGTCACGCTGTTCTTTGTGTAGCATCTGTAAAAACTTGCTTGGGGTGGAATCATCTTGTTGGAGATTTCGACAATGCTAGGGACATCTTGTCAATCGAACCTTTCCAGTAGTCCAATCTATTTCTGGGTTGTGGCACTGTAACCACTCATATTCCAGAATGAATTTGAACTTCCCAAGATCGGTGACCTCAGCTGTCAATTTCTCACGATGACCTTCATATTCCATAACAAGCTGATAGTTATGTGTAATTTTTCCTGCAGTGTTTAAGGTTCTGTCTGCGTTATACACTGCTATCAGATGTCATAATGGTGTTAAAGGGAGGTGTAGACACTGTGCAAAGCTTTGATCAATGAAGATTGTGTTTGCTCCAGAATCTAGGAGGGCGGATGTTTTAGTGAAGGGTATATTGAGTTTTGGGGTTATCTTAATCGGGAGAACTATATCCTTCTGGGAATTAATTATTCTCAGAAAATGAAATTCCTTTTCTTTCATATCAGGTAATAGTTCATCTAGATCTGTATCTGACAGATTAGGGTACATTGTTCTGACATTGTGTTGGGTTTGTTCTGGTGTGGGTGGAGAAGTTTCCATGCTTCTTATTTCCACGATTTCTGGGAAAACTTTCTCTACTTTGGTAATATGCAAATCAAGCACCGGTGTTTCATCCCAGCCAAGCTTATTATCTAGATGAGACCCACATGACAGCAAAGATAAAGTTTCTTCTATTTCCAGAATAGCATAACGATTCGGGCTTCCTCCATTCCCAGACTTAGGGAGTTGCCCTAGTCTTTTCCCTGTTTGGAAAGTGACTCATAATCTTGGAACCATGCTTGTGCTTCATCAAATCCCATCCCTGCGATAGATTTACTCCAATCCCTTCCCTTCCCTTTATTTTGTGGAGCAGAATTAGTGGAGCTAGTCTCTTCTTCTCTTATTTCTCAGATGTTTTGGGAGGGACATTCTGTAAGGCACCATTTGGCATGTCCTCCCCCAAGGAACTTGCATTTTTCACATGCCTTTTTGGGTTTAGGACATTTAGAAGCAATGTGTGGCCCTTGACAATTGAAACATTTTAGGGGCCTTCTTTCCCTTGTTTGGACAGCATCTACATCCATGGCATTCAGATCTCTTGATGGTCTAGAGATATGATTGGCTGTTTCTCAGTGTATGAAACCAAGAAGTTCTTGGCATTCTCCAAATTCTTTTACCTTTCTCATGAAGGTGGTGCAATCCTCATATTGACCATCCCTCAGAAATAGGTACTTGACCATCTCTTGATTTATATTTCGTTCCATGATCTGTAGGATCCTATCTCCATCATATTCAGCTGTGGCTAGGTAATTCTTGAGTTTTACGAGGTATTGAGTGACAGTCATTTTGTCGGTTTGTTTAAGATTCTCGATCTGGTGCCTGGCCCATTCTTTCTCATTTGTTAGACAGAAATGAAGTTCAATTAACTTCTTGAACTCCAGCCAATCTGTTGTATCTCCTTTTAGTAACTTGTTTAAATGGGCTCTTGCAAAGGCTCCAGCATTGCCTTTGGTCATTCGAGATAGTATGGCTTTTACTCTGGCTTCTCCTCAGAGAGCTCCAATGTTTTTCTGTCTCCATACTTGAGCTTTCGTCCACCATTCCTTGAATTTCCTTCCTCTGGTTCCATTGTATTCTCCCAGATCAGCTACTATTTTAGTAATGCAAGCCAATAATCTGGACCCTCCAGGAGCTTTGACCTGTTCCTCCATTTCTTCAAGATCTTCTTTTAATCTCTGGTTTTCTTGTAAGATCTGTTCTATAATGTTGCCTTGTTGGTATAAATAATCCTTTAGATGAACTCCCAATTGGGCCAGATTGTTCCTTGAAGATCCTGCCAGTGCGTCCAGTGCATTTCTGAGGTGTTCGGGTAATGACATTATTGTTTAATCAAATGCTGCTATGGTGGCATTGTCATCTCCATCTTCTGATCTGACTAATCTTGGAATATGCCAGTCGTTCTCGTTATACCAACCTTCATGGTATCTCCAATTATCTCTGGAGGCTTTTGTGGGGCTGACTATTCTGGCACTAATCCCAAAAGGGTTTTCTTCTGTTTTGTAGACGTGTACTACTGCTAGTATTGGTGCATTGCATTCAATGACTTGCTTGATTATCCAACAAAGAACTGCAGTTGATACTAGAAAGATTCCTACAAGTACTGCAAGGATAAGTTCAAACTTAGAGAGCATCTAGCACTGGTGAGGGTTGCAATAGAGTCCTTCTCCAAAGATCCAACTGTCTGACGTTGCGCTAGTTGCAGGGACTACTCCAATGAATGCGGAGTAAGGGGTGCAAAAAGTCCTGCTTCAGTTTCCTACAAAGAGGATTGGGACTTGTGAGTCTGTGGTGTATTTAGCAATCCACCTAAGGAAGTAGATTGTGATGATGTAAAAGATCAGGCTAAAAGTGAGGAGAATGACAATTAATTGCATTCAATACTTGTAAGAGTGCTGTGGGATGTCCCTTAATCTAATCCTACTGCCTCTTTCTATTCCCCTCTTTATCTCCTGCTGGTATTGCCTCCTTTGTCTTTTCCTTGGGGGTGGTGCAGATGCTTCTTCAAACTCGTACTCTGACCAGCCTTCTGATAATCTCTGTTTGGGAAGGTTGAAGGTCCAACTATAGAAATCAGCCTGTACTGTTGAAGCTAAAGTGTAAAATCCCCTCTCTTCTTCTGAGGGCAGCCGACACAGTGGTAACCAATTGGCAATGTCTATAACGCTCGGACCTGGGCTGCAATCGTTCAGGTTGGGGGTAGGTGGAAGGAGAAGGTCTGGGCTGTCTGACTCTCTCTCAAACTTCGTAAGGGTGGATGTGGTAAGAGGGACGACTATCTCCTCGTCCTTCATGTCTGTGGCTGGCGATGTGCTGTCTTCATAACCAATCTCTGATCTCAGATCTCCTCTGATCATATCTCTCATGATTGAGTCCCAATGGGGGAATCCGGGTAAAGAACCTTCTAGTTCTCTCAAGAAGGCGGTAGCTGGCAAGACAGATCTGTTCCTACTGTCTGGGACCTGTGTGGCCTGTTCTTGCCCTTCTCTTGGCTCTGCCCATTGGTGACCAACGATGAAGGGACAAAGGGAGTGGTGGAACTGGGAGAAGGACACTAGCACTCATTAGTACTGGTCCTGTAGTAGAGGGGGTCACTAGAAGAATAAGAGTCTAGTCTAATGAAATGGCTGAACTCTGCTGGTTATGCGAACTGGCCCTACTACAACTATCAGCTAAAAGGAATAAAAGAGTACTAACTCACTACAGTTAGTAGAGAGTTTGAGGTAAGGGCTTGAGGCTTAAGTAGTCAAGTTCAGGTGAAAACCAAGAGACTAGACTG
>JBBPUB010000308.1:0-18215 GCA_038094415.1 Xerocomus alliaceus | reverse complement strand
CCTCAGCCCTAGAGGCTGTGGTACACCTTTATCGCTATTGGATAGCTACAACATGGATTCTTACCTTAGTCGCCACCCTACTGCGTAGGCATAGCATTCTGCCTAATCAGGTATTAGGGTTAGACAAACATGTACAAATAGTATAGTAGTATATAAACCCCAAGGACGACGCTGGATAGATCCCCAGTCTAGTCTCTTGGTTTCCACCAGAACTCGATCTCTAAGCATACCTCGCCACTACAACTCTTTCCTTAACAGAACGAGTTAGTAGTCTCTTCCTATTTTTAGCTGATAGTTGTAGTAGAGCTGGTTCAAGTTCCCACAAGGGTTCTGCCATTTCACTCTCTATCCATTGTATGGACGAGGAAATCTGGCCAGTCGCTTACTACTCTCAGACACTCCATTCTCTGGAGCTTAATTATGACACCCATGACAAGGAGCTACTCACCATCCATGAGGCATTCCAGACTTGGCACCACTACCTTGAAGGTTCTGGAACTCTGGTTGATGTCGTTACTGATCACAAAAATCTGGAGTATTTTGCCACTACCAAGCTCCTGACTTGCCAGCAGGCCCGGTGGTTGAAGTTCCTTTCCCAGTTCAATCTGATCATTTGTTTCCGCCCCAGATGCCTTGGAGCCAAGCCTGATGCCCTTACTAGACGCTGGAACGTCTACCCCAAAGAGGGGGATAGGGACTACACTTGCGTTAATCTCCACAACTTCCACCCCATTTTTACTCAGAAACAGCTTGCTGCGTTCTTATGGGCCACTTATTTTACAGCTCCGGTTCTCCGGGCCAGCACCCTCTTTGACATCAAGTCACTTCACAGCAATATTCTCTCTACCCTCCCCTCCAACCCCATCGCTGCCATCCACCTCTCTGACTCTGACCCCGATTTGCACTGGTTTGTCGACTTCAATGGCTTCCTCCATTTGGATAATCATATCTATGTTCTGGATGCTGATAACCTCCAACTCTGTGTGCTCTGGTATAAGCATGATCATCCACTATCTGGACATTTCAGACAAAATCACACTTTGGAGCTAATCCATTGGGAATATACCTGGCCAGGCATCTGGACATTTGTCAAGGAGTATGTCTCTTCTTGCACAGCCTGCACTTAAGCCAAGGTCCCTAGACATAAGCCCTATGGACTCCTAAAATAGCTTTCAATTCCTAAGAAGCCATGGAATTCCATATCCATGGACTTCATCAAACAACTTCCCATGTCCTCCAGACACACTACCATCCTAGTCGTTGTTGATCACCTTTCCAAGCAAAGTATATTCATCCCAACTGATGATAAGGTGACATCTCCAGAGCTTGCAAAACTCTTCCTCCTTCATGTCTTTTCAAAGCATGGAGTTTCCTCTCACATCACCTCCAATCAAGGTTTGGAGTTCATCTCTCACTTCTTCCACTCACTCGGAAAGGCCCTCGACATCCAACTCCACTTTACCTCCGGTTACCATCTGGAGGGAGATGGTCAAACAGAGCGTATGAACCAGACCCTGGAGCAGTACCTTTGGGTCTATTGCAATTATCAACAGGACAACTGGTCTGAACTCCTTCCCTTAGCAGAGTTTACATACAACAACACACTGAATGCAACCACCAGAGTTTCTCCCTTTTTCACTAACAAGGGCTACCATCCAAACTTGACAGTACATCTGGAGAGAGACCTCACCTCCACCAGAGCGTGAGAATACTCCATCGACCTCGACTCCCTTCATTTCTACCTCCATAAGGAGATTGCTGCCGCTCAGAAATGATACCAAGATCCCACTGACACCAAGTGAACTCTGGCTCTGGACTTTAAGGTCAGTGACCAGGTTTTCGTCAAGGCTAAGTACTTCCAATCCATGTGCCCCTCTAAAAAATTATTGGAGAAAAACCTAGGACCTTATACCATTATCACCCAAGCTGGTATGCACTCCTTTACACTCTGACTCCTGGTTACTATGAAGTCCATACATCCAGTCTTTCATGTATCCCAATTAGAACCCTCAGTTCCAAACACAATTCTGGACCAGACTCAGGCTCTGCCACCTCCGGTTGAAATTGAAGACAAATTGGAGTATGAAATAGCAGAAATTCTTGATTCAAAGATTGACTGTAGGCAAAGAAATTGCAAGCTGTTATACTTGGTATGCTGGTCTGGCTATGAAGGTACTGAAGATGAAACCTCCTGGCTTCTAGCCATGGAGCTCGGACATGCCTCCGAACTTGTTGACAACTTTCATCTGCAGTACCCAAACAGGCCCGGTCCTTCCTCCGCTTGATTGTTCTGTTTGATCTCGCTCCATGCGGCCAAAACATGTCCATTACAGTTACATGCAATGTCCTTCTACCTACACTATGCCTCTGACTCAGACTCACTCCCCAACTCCTTCTCCGCGAACTCCCTCCTCATTGCCTCTTTCTTCTCTGCCCCCAACTCCACCAACTCCACTGCCACCTTTTCCTTCACTCTGCTCTCCACTCCCGTGTCCATGTCCATGCCCGACCCATACACCTCCTCTGCCTTCAGCCACACCAGCTCCTCCACTGCCTGCGTCTGGCAGATCTGCCACCTTGTTTGCGACCGGACTGCCTCCTGGAGTCCCTTGATTGACTCTGAAATGCCCTGGAGGGCCTTCACCCACTCCGGAGCCAAACCCCCCAAGCCACTAGGCCCAGCTATAGTGCTACTCCCCTACATCCTCACCCACTTTGCTGGCCTCTCCAATTCCATGACAGCCCTTTTCCTCTGCCGCTCTGGCTTCTCCTCTCTGGGCTGCTCACACTTCGCCTTTGCCTTGTGGCACTCCATGCACAAGGTCGACTTGCCCAGCCCAAGCTGACACTCAAGCCTGCACTTGTCGCACCTCTGACATGTGGGAGGGCTGCTCTACACCTGCACCTTTCCCTTGCTCTGGCTCTGCTGAGTGGTTACCTCCACTGCCTGTGGTTGGTCAGTCCTGGTCAGTTCCTATGGGGCAGCACTTATCCTTTTTTTCACGGCCTCCTCTGCTGCTTTCTGTGCCTCCTCCGCCCTCCATGCCTCTGATGCCACTGCCTCCCTCTTTCTCCTCGCCTCCTCCTCTGCCTTCCTCCATGCCTCCTCTTCCTTCCTTGCCTTTGCCTTTTGCCTCTGCTCTGCCGCCTTTGCCTTTTGCCTCTGCTCTGCCGCCTTTGCGTTTCACAATGCATCATTGTCATCCTCACATTCTGCAAGACAGGCGTCGTCCCACTCCTTGATGTCAGCATATGGTTGTTGTTTTTCAGACATGGTGTTGGTTCGAAGTTAAGGTGCAACCACAGGCTAACTGGACTTATAAATCGGGGCACAATTAAATTCAGGCTCCACCACTCCATATTGTCTACTGGCTAACAGCCTTCAGGGGTTCAGGCCTAAGGGGGGGATACTGTCACATACTGCTCCAACTCCAGTACTCCAGTACTCTCTGACATGATCTCCGGTACGATCTCCAGTATGATCTCCTAGATATCTCTTATCTTGTCTCTTGTATTCCCAATTCGTATGATCTCCTTCAGTTATTCTCATTCTTAGTTCCTCCAAGCAGGTGTCTCGCTTAGTATGACAGCCCAACATCTGTCTCCAACCTGTTCTGGACCTGTCTTGGACATCTGTCTCTGACTTGTCTCCAACCTGTCTCAGGCATGTCCCCAACCTGTCTCCAACTTTGATATATCATTACTCATTCTGTTTCACCTTTGACAACCTGTCACATTCCGTTACTAATCCATTCAGACTCCATAGTATAAATATGGTACTCCAACTTGTATATACTTCAGTTTGAATATCAAATTAGTCTCCTCCTCATGCTTCCGACCTCAAGCTCTGCACTCATCTGACCTCTAACTCTGAGGATAATGAGTACAAGGGTGTGACACATAAGTCCTGCGCCAAACGTCCTCGCTTCCTCCATTCCACCCATCCTTTCCTCACCCTCCTGTTGCAACTCCGTTCCGGACATCGTTGGACTTGTCTGAAGGACCCAGACTTAACAGTCTACACAGTAACACATAACCTTAAGTCCACTACAGCACCTGCACTATGTCCCTTGCCCTTTGCACCTTTGAGCTATTGAAGTAGCAAGGCTACCTCGATGCACACAGGGAGAAAAGATATTGAAACCAAGTAGGAAACTTACTTGGTTGGTTCAAGAATTGGAGTGGCTGTGACGATCCTTGCCGTCTCGTATACAGTCTCTGGTAGACTCTTCATCGCAACGGACTTAGCGTATACTTGTTGCTTGATCTTATCTTATCATTTCATGACTAATCTAGTCGTGCTTATCTTCTGCTCTTCTTCTCGATTAGATCTATCTCCATTTGGCTATTCTCTGACATGGTCATTACCGTGTCCCTTCTAGACTTCTACAGCGTGTAGCCAACGCTCTTTTAATCACCGTGTGATTCTTTTCATTTCCGTGCTGTGCATGGCTATGGTACAGCCCAGTTCATAACCGCTGCTGCGGCTTCTCTTCCATTTGATCTGCCACCCACAGTATCAAAATGTGTTATTCATTTCCGTTTCCCCTCAGCCCTAGAGGCTGTGGTACGCCTTTATTGCTATTGGATAGCTACAACATGGACTCTTACCTTAGTCGCCGCCCTACTGCATAGGCATAGCATTCTACCTAATCAGGTATTAGGGTTAGACAAACATGTACAAATAGTATAGTAGTATATAAACCCCAAGGACGACGCTGGGTAGATCCCCAGTCTAGTCTCTTGGTTTTCTCCAGAACTCGACTACTAAGCCCCTTCGCCACTTCAAACTCTTTCCTCAACAGAATGAGTTAGTATTCTCTTATATTTTAGCTGATAGTTGTAGTAGAGCTGGTTCAAGTTCCCTCAAGGGTTCTGCCGTTTCAGTGGCAATCAAGAGAGGATAAAAGAAATAGATATTTTGGAGTGAAACTTAATAGAAAAGATATGTGATTGTATGAGTACTGGGCTAAGAAGCATGGCTCACTATCAAGCCCTTATATACTGTAAGAGATATGTTTGTATGTATGTACAGTAAGAATAAACATGGTAAAGATCATAAAAAGACATAGAATGTCTTAGAAGAAATGTCAAGATATTAGTATAGCTAGTGAATAGCAATAAGAACTCTTATCTATGATGTCATAACAATAGATAGTGGAAATAGACCATGTTCTGAAACAGATCACATGAAAGTCATGTGACATGGTCTAGAAGAATTACGATCAGGATAAGAATTATCTAATAAGAAATCGTAAATCCCAACACTCCTCCTCACTGAGAGTGTTATGAAGAATAAGAAATCATATGAATGCCCTTTCATCCATTCTCAAATTTGTCTCTGCTAAGGTTCTTAGTGAACATATCAGCAAGTTGAGAGTTAGTGGATATATAGAATAATTCCACTTCCTTGAACTCAGCAACTGCTTCTCTGATGTAATGTTTATCATGTCTGACATATTTGTTATGTCCTTCTTGAGCAGAATTTAAGGCTAAGAATATAGCACCTTGATTATTGACACAAATAGAAATAGGAGGGAGGTTGAATCCAAGTTCTTCATAGAAATTTTGGATCCACTGCAACTGCTTAGTGCACTCTGTCATTCCATAATATTTTGCTTTGGTGGAGGAAAGTTGAACTCTCTTCTGTCTTCAAGATATTCAGGAAATGATTCCATTTGCGAGGAAAACTGCATATTCAGTGGTAGACCTAGAAGTCTCCACATTGCCTTCCCAATCAGTATCACAATATGCAACAAGACCATTATTAGGTCCTGTTCCCACATACTGAAGACAAAGGTCCTTTGTTATACAAAGGTAGTGTATGATGTGTAATGCTCTCTGCAAATGTTCTTCAGTGGAATTTGTAGAAAATTGAGACATCTTGATTACAGCATATGTGATGTCTGAATGAGTTCCAAGCATAATATAGAGAAGAGATCTGATGATAGATTGATATTGAGAGTGAAGTGAATCATTTGATTGATTTGCATTCAGCTTTGGATTATAGCCTGTAGGAAGGGGAGTAGAAACATTCTTGCAATTCTGCATAGAAAACCTTTCAACCACTTTTTCAGCATAGACACACTGATCTAGGGTGATGATTTGTTTCTTGCAATCTCAAGTGATGTGCATCCCTAGATATTTCTTGGCTTCTCCCAAGTCTCTAGATTCCCATTTCTTCATAAACTGTTCTTTATGAGAATGAAAAAGCTTTCTATCACTACCAATAAACAAAGCATTGTCAACATAGACAAGAATAATCAAAATTACTGATCCTATAATCTTAATGTAAGTTTCTGGATCTAAATAAAGGCATTGATAGCCCATGTCCAGGAGTGACTTATGGAGCTGCTTATTCCATTGAAGGGTAGCTTGTTTAAGCCCATAAATCAATCTTCATAATTAGCAGACTTTGATCTCCTGTCCCTTAACTATGAAGCCTTTTGGTTGTGTGAGATATATCTCTTTATTCAGTTCTCCAAACAGAAATGCTGTTTTGACATCTAGTGCCTCAATATCCCAATTGTGGATGGCAGCTAGGGAGAGTACAAGGTGAATGGTTTCAAACCTTATAACTGGTGAGAAGGTTTCTTCATAGTCTATTCCAAAAACTTGTGTGAACCCTTTGGCCACAAAGCAAGCCTTTTGTCAACCATTGCTTTTCTAAGCAAAAACCCATCTCTCTTTGATGGGCTGATGTCCCTTAGGTAGATCCACTAGATCCCAGACGTGTTGTTCCTTCATAGATTTCATCTCTTCCTCCATAGCAGTGAACCAGAGTTTCTGTTCTTCTTTTGTCAACTTGAGAACATCCCTATACTGTTTGGGTAGAGATCCTATTACAGCATATGATAAGTGGATATGCATTCACTTATTACTATACATCTGTTCCAAGTCTTCTTCCTCATTAGTAGAGGCAGCTTGGTCAATTGTCATAGAAGATAACTCCTCCTGGATTATATCCAGCCCTTGATCAATGTCACATTCTATATCAACAGCTCTTCTGTTGCTATAAGCATTGTCTGGAATAATCTGAGACACAGGCATTCTATTAAAACATCTCTAAGGAACCAGTGGTCTAACATTAGATCTGTCATACATTGAAGGTCAATGTTGGTGTGGGAGTGACCTAAATTCTGGTAAAGATTCAGAGGGAGATTGTTGAGGAGGTAACCAGACTCAAGGTCCAGTAGAAGTATCTTCATTAATAGGGTCAGACAAGAGTTGACGTCCTTCTTGAATCTGTTCAGAGGAAAGATATCTCTTGTGCTGATGATGATCTGATAAGGAGCTGTGATGTCCAGAGTCAGGTTGAATTTGTTTCTGTGGTTGTCTCATTGGTGAAAATGGTTCCTGCTCTAGATAAGGATAGCTTGGAGGTGGTGGTGTAGAAGGATCTAAATATGGAGGATTCCATGAAGATAAATCATGAGGCAAGTCAGGGGGATTGTAGTATTGAGGATCCATCCTGGGTATTGGCACAGATATAAGATATTCTTGAGAGGGTTTTGGATTTCTCTGAGAAAACCTGTTAATAGGGGTGTCATTTGCATCATCCAAGTTTTGCTAAGCTTCTTCAGCTTCAGATGGAATAGGAACTGGTCTGTCTTCTTGACTTTTGAGACAATATGGAAATACTTCCTTATCAAATATGGCTGTAGAGGAAACCACAACTCTTCTCTTCTTGGATGACCAAAAGCAATACCCTTTGGTATTTGATTCATATTCAATAAAGATCATTTCTTCTGATTTTGGGGATAACTTGTCTTATCACTGATCTGAGAGAACAAATACAAAAGCACAACATTTAAAAACTCTGAAATAAGATACATCAGGTTTATCACCTTTAAACACCTCAATAGGTGTCTTCCATTTATGACATCTCATGGGCTATCTATTATAGAGATGTATAGCAGTTTCAGCAGCATCTTGCCAAAAGGATTTGGAAAGGCAAGCATAGTGCCAACTTTCTCAAGTAGAGTGTGGTTAAACCACTCTGTGAAATGGCTGAGCCCAACTGGGAACTTGAACCGGCCTTACTACTACTAACTATCAGCTAAAAAGAAAAGAAGAGGGTACTAACTCACTACAGTTAGTAGAGAGTTGATGAGGCATTGAGGCTTAGTAGTCAAGTTCAGGTGAAGACCAAGAGACTAGACTGGGGATCTATCCAGCGTTGTCCTTGGGGTTTATATACTGCTATACTATTTGTATATGTTTATCTAACCCTAATACCTAATTAGGTAGAATGCTATGCCTATGCAGTAGGGATGCGGCTAAGGTAAGAGTCCATGTTGTAGCTATCCAATAGCAATAAAGGCATACCACAGCCTCTAGGGCTGAGGGGAGCAGAAATGAAAAAACACATTTGATACTGCAGGTATCAGATCAAATGGAAGAGAAGCTGCAACAGCAGTAATAAACTGGGCTGTGCCATAGCCATGCACCACACGGAAATGAAAAGAATCACGCAGTGATTAAAAGGGCATTGTCTACACACTTTTAGAAGTCTAGAAGGACACAATAATGACCATGTCAAAGAATAGCCAAATGGAGATAGATCTGATTGGGAAGAAGAGCAGAAGATAAGCACGATCAGATTAGTCATGAAATGATAAGATAAAATCAAGCAAAAAGTATATGCTAAGTCTGTTATGATGAAGAGTCTACCAGAGACCGTATATGAGACGGCAAGGATCGTCACACTCTGCATGGCCATTCTGCTATGGAGTATGAGAAATGGAAGTCTGATGTGTGATGCCATGTTTGGCAAAGAAATCACACATCAAAGACCCAATAAATTCCCCCCCATGATCTGAACATATGGAAGAGAGAGTAAGGCCAGTAGCAGACTCTGCCCAAGAAACCATGTTGCAGAAATGCTGAGAGACAGCTGACTTCTCATGGACATACGCTAGCAAGGTGTATCCAGAGTGGTCATCAATGAAAGTAAAAATGTATCTTGTATGAGAGTGAGACTTGACTGGTAAAGGTCCAACAAGGTCAGTATGAACTAGACCAAGTGGGCAAGTAGCACGTTTTGAAGAGTTCAGAAATAATTGCTGATGTTGTTTTCCCTGTAAACAACCAGAGCAAGGACTAACAGTGTCCTTTGGAAGAGACAGAATGCCTTTAGTTTGAGTCAAGGTATGATAAAGAGCATTTTGAAAAGAGTGTCCAAAACAATTATGCCAGACTTGACAAAGTGAAGTCACATATGACAAGGACCTAATGGCAGAATTTGCAGATGGAATGATCATTGTGGACCAAATCCAATGCAAGTTATTTGCTAGAGACAAGGCAAACATCTGCATCACCAAATGATCTTGTCTGTCCCAAATGGAGGATCTATCTTTATTAATCTCACATGTATACCCTTGAGACGTGAGGGTAGGAACCAATAGCAAGTGATGCCCTGCATGAGGAGCAAACCATATGTTTGAAAGAGTAAACATTGGTAATTCTAGATTTTGTTGTTGTAAGATGACTATTCCTGGTCCAACCATCTTAACATGAGATCTGTTAGCAACAACTGCTAGATGGGTATTGACATCCAAGTTAACAAAGTCATCTATGTAGGGTGTCAAATGATCAGTACACCCACTATCAATCATCCAATGTGTCTTCACAAATGCTGAGTCTTGATCTCCTTCAACAGCACACACTAGAATATAATCAGAAAGATAATTGATTTGATCATCATACTAGAAGCATGAGGGGTAACCATGTTGTGGTATATGAGGGTCTACTGTACAAACTGCAACTGGTTTGTCAGAGACATCAGGAGCTGCTAAAGCATGCTTCCTGATCTTGTCCTTAAGGTTATCTATATTTAAATGTCCCATGTCTAATAAAAGTCCTCCTAGTGAAATCGTTACCTTCCCTTTCCCTTTCTTCTTCAACTTCTTGAAACCAGATCTTGATCCCTCTTGTTCAACAGAAGACAGTACCCTAGCCTTAGAGGGAGAGATAGTGAGAGTGGGACTAAAAGGGCTGTGGTAAATCCAAACACATCCCATTATCTTCTTCGTCCTTATCTCCCCATCTAGCATGTGCTTCTTTAGATGCAAAGTTCTTGAAGTCTTCCTCATCCATCTTATAGTCCAAATAATTTGAATATACTTTACAAGGGTCTATATCAGGTATATCAGTGATATTAGGGATTATCTGATGATTTCCAATAAAGGCATATGTGGCACCTTCCACTTCATAAGCCTAAGCTTGTCCTTTACCTTTGTGATATTGATTGTACCTTTGTTGCTTTTTCTGGCTATTGTCAGATAGTGGATTCAGTCACTGGTTGGGAATATTTACCCTAGACTGTAACGGATGCTGAGGAGCTCCTCCTTGATGAGGCTGAGGTTGTGACAATCCTTGCCATCTCATATACGATCTCTGGTAGACTCTTCATCGCAACCGACTTAGCGTATATTTTTGCTTGATCTTATCTTATCATTTCATGACTAATCTGATCGTGCTTATCTTCTGCTCTTCTTCCCAATCAGATCTATCTCCATTTGGCTATTATGTGACACGGTCATTACTGTGTTCCTTCTAGACTTCTAACATGTGTAGCCAACGCCCTTTTAATCACCAAGTGATTCTTTTCATTTCCATGCTGTGCACAGCCCAGTTCATTACTGCTGCTGTGGCTTCTCTTCCATTTGATCTGCCACCCACAGTATCAAACGTGTTAGTCATTTCCGCTTCCCCTCAGCCCTAGAGGCTGTGGTACGTCTTTATTGCTATTGGATAGCTACAATATGGGCTCTTACCTTAGTCACCGCCCTACTGCGTAGGCATAGCATTCTACCTAATCAGGTATTAGGATTAGACAAACATGTACAAATAGGATAGTAGTATATAAACCCCAAGGACGACGCTGGGTAGATCCCCAGTCTAGTCTCTTGGTTTTCTTCAGAACTCGACTACTAAGCCACTCTCGCCACCTCAAACTCTTTTCTCAACAGAACGAGTTAGTAGTCTTTTACATCTTTTAGCTGATAGTTGTAGTAGAGCCGGTTCAAGTTCCCCTGAGGGTTCTGCCATTTCAGAGGTCCTTGATGCAAAGAGCGGTTCCTCTGAGGGTTTCAACCACTCTTAGATGGTCCCTTGTGAATGACAGCAGTTCTGTTGGCCTACAAAGGTCCAGCCTGTTGATTAGACTGTATCTGTGAAATCCTAGAAGCTAAAGGTCTTCGAGTTGATTGCAAATCAACTTCCACTAGTATCTTCTTGGTTATAAGGTCCAACATGAAATTTGCAGTTTCAACAGTGGATACTATGGTTAAAGCAAGGTTGAAGTAATCATCTGGGAGATGAGAGAGCAGAAACATTGCTCTAAAGGATGGTGGGAGATTAAGGCCAGCTCTAGTGAGTTGTTTGAAGGATGTTGTAATCCTGTTGATGTCCTTGCTGGCATTCTGAGGTCTTATAGTAAGTCTGAAAATTTGATGAAAAATATGAAACTGGCTAGCTAGACCAATTATTTCAAAAAGGACTTCAATGCAGTCCCAAAGGTGCTTAGCCATTGAAACTAGGTGAGCTAGATCGTCATACGTCCAGTCCATGTTCTAAAGCATGGAGTCTTGGATGAGATTAGAGATAAAGCCATTGACATGGCAATCCAAGAGTTTCCATTTCTTCTGATCTGGTGCTGTCGTCATTAGGGCATAGATAATATCACCATTGATGATTCCCTAGACAGAGAATGATTCAAGAACACCATGCATGCAAATCAACCATATAGAATAGTTGGTCTGTTCTTCGAGGACAGTGATATGGTGAAGGGTCTGGTTGTTGATCTTCAACTCAGTAGAGGTGGGAAGGGAAGTGGCCATTGTATCTGTTTAAGATAAGAGGAGATCTGAAAAGACATCATTAGCAATGACATTGCAGTAAATGGTATGGATGAGAGATGAATCAAGAGAATTTGGAGTAAGAGATCTAGAAGTGTCATGTGAACCAGTAGGTGTTAACAAATATAAAGGTGATTGAAAACCCCTGAGTTGTAACCATAGGAAATGTCTATGTTGCTTCTTAGAATATCCTTGAATATGACTAAACCAATAGGTTTTTTGCTGTTCCTTCAGAGTTTGTGTCTTCTCAGTTAGCACTAGTATGTACCAATCTGGGAGGGGATTGTGGCAATTGCATAGGAAATAATCCCACTGCAACTCCTTAAAGTAATGAGGATTATCAATGACAACATCACTAATATAGTCACATTCCACACAAATTTCTGGTTCACTACAAGAGTGATAAGGAGTAAAAATACAATTCAAAGAATACCTAGTATTTAAATCTAAGAAGTTGATGTAATAAGGGTCCAAATCACTATTGTAAAAGTAATTAATGCATCCATACAAAGGCCATGAAGATGGTACAGGGGAAGAATAAAGATACTTAGTGCTGGTATTGAAGCCTTCTATGCACTTCTTCTTCTTGAGCAGCCACTCGAGATATTCTTCCTTGTCTAATTCTTCCTCCAAGAGCTTGATACACTGCTGCAGCAATGTCAGGGCCATTGGCTCCTGCTTGGCAAATTAGACATTGCAGCTGTCATTATTGATAGTAGCCAGGCTCATGATAAAAGTCATGCCAATATCACCTGTCAAAGGCAGCATTTCAAGTGTTTTGGTAGGGAACTTCATTAGGTCCATATTAAAGCAGATTCTGACTGTCTTTGTCATGCCTAATGCAATGGTAGGGTACTAAGGGATTGTTCCTGTTAGTATTCAGGGAGTTGATTAGACGAATGTTTTTAGGATTAGGGGGAAATTGATCTTGGCGTAAAACTTTCCAGCCCATAAAATGGACTCTAGTTCTTGGTAACAGTCCATTCTGCTTGTAACTCTAGGATGGTGCCCATCTTGTGCCTGAGTATGTGGAGAAAAGACTTTCTCCTTGATACATGAATGAGTTTACCTAATAATGGGTCTCTGTCCATGTTTTGACCAGTTGAATAATAAAAGGGTCAATGAGGCAGTGAGTTCATATGAGTTGATAGAAGAATAGAACAGGTGATGCACCAGTTTGGATGAAAACATTAAAGTCCTTGTTTACTACCTCTCCATGCATGTTAAGCATAGTCCACTCCCTGGGATTGTCTTTGACCTCAAGAGGTTCCTCTACCTCTAGGCAGCCTTGGAATATGGCTTGGTGGTACACCTGATGCTGCATGTCCTGGAGAATTTGACCATTCCAGATCCCCCAAGGGTCTGCTTGGTTGATGTCCTAAAGCAGTACCTCTACTACCTTGTAATTCTAGTTATTGAGAAACATGGCCCACTGAAAGTTGTCTTCCAACAGCTGAGATGCTCAGGGATGCAACTGTGTGATCTGGTTGCTAGTCCAGCAATTGAGACAGTGATGGAGGCATTGATGCATTGACATTATAAGAAGGTGGTGGGGAATGTATGAAAGTGATGGAAGGAGATGTTGATGGAGTGTTTAAACATACAGATGACAATGATGGAGTGGATGGTGTTGTAGGAATGTTGATTGGAGTTCATCACTCAGGATTGGTAGAAGGGAAGAAGGTTGGTTGTTGAATCCTTCTGGGTCTGTCTTCTATAATGACAGATATAGACTCTGCTTGAATCCTAGCAAAATCTTGTTCTGTTAGATTTATAATATTCAGGTCCACCATGGGAGAACTGTTAGAAGAAGAGGAAACCAGATCAATCTGAGAAGTGGATGATGGTTCTGGAACATGAAGCATTTCATAAGTTCCAAGTCCCCATTCTAATAAGTTCCTAAAAAGAATAAAGTTCTGTCGCCTGTAGTATTCAATTTCTCCTGGAGAAGTCCATAAAACTGGAGAATGTCAGTTGTTATAGATCTGGCCTCATTCCATTGGTTTGCCACATAAAGGGCATGGCAGTTCAAAGTTCACTGATAAAAATGGTTCTGGCATATCTAGAAATCTGGAAAAATGAAAAGAAGGTTTTAAATCAAAAGTGACCATTTGGTGTTTCAACCTTATGGTCATATGCCAGAAATCAGTGGCATTGGTGGAACTCATTATGAGTGTCCATACATGTCCATTCTCCTGAAGGAAAAAGGTTATGTATCTAAAGACTGTCCTAAAAAAGGCATATCTGTGACAATCCTTGCTGTCTCATATATGGTCTCTGGTAGACTCTTCATCGCAACAGACTTAGTGTATACTTTTTGCTTGATCTTATCTTATTGTTTCATGACTAATCTGATTATGCTTATCTTTTGCTCTTCTTTCCAATCAGATCTATCTCCATTTGGCTATTCTTTGACACGGTCATTACCATGTCCTTCTAGACTTCTAACGCGTGTAGCCAATGCCCTTTTAATCACCACATGATTCTTTTCATTTCTGTGCTGTGCATGGCTATGGCACAGCCCAGTTCATTACCGCTGTTGCAGCTTCTCTTCCATTTGATCTGCCACCCACAGTATCAAACATGTTATTCATTTCCGCTCCCCTCAGCCCTAGAGGCTGTGGTATGCCTTTATCACTATTGGATAGCTACAACATAGACTCTTACCTTAGTTGCCACCCTACTGCATAGGCATAGCATTCTACCTAATCAGATATTAGGGTTAGACAAACATGTACAAATAATATAGTAGTATATAAACCCCAAGGACAATGCTGGGAAGATCCCCAGTCTAGTCTCTTGGTCTTCACCTGAACTTAACTCCTAAGCCTCAAGACCTCTCTTCAACTCTCTACTAATCGTAGTGAGTTAGTACTCTTTCTTTTCTTTTTAGCTGATAGTTGTAGTAGAGCTGGTCTTCATTCACATTCAGGTTCAGCCATTTCAATATCCCTAAAACATATTTTCAGGGTTTCCCAACATGGCTCCCATAGCAGATGCTACAAGTTGCAAGACTATAATAAGTCCTGCAAGCCACCAATTCTCATGCATGACAGTAGAAGGCATCATGAATTCAAAATGATGTTCTTCTATGTCAAGGTAGGGCTCATAACCTATTGAAGTAGCAATACCTTGATGCACACAGGGAGAAGAGGTATTGAAACCAAGTAGGAAACTTACTTGGTTGGTTCGAGAATTGGAGTGGCAATCAAGAGAGGATAGAAGAAATAGATATTCTGAAGTGAAACTCAATAGAAGAGATATGTGGTTGTATGAGTACTGGGCTAAGGAGCATGGCTCACTATCAAGCCCTTATATACTGTAAGAGATATGTTTGTATGTATATACAGTAAGGATAAACATGGTAAAGACCATGGAAAGACATAGAATGTCTTAGAAGAAATGTCAAGGTATCAGTATAGCTAGTGAATAGCAATAAGAACTCTTATCTATGATGTTATAACAATAGATAGTGGAAATAGACCATGTTCTAGAACAGATCACATGAAAGTCATGTGACATGGTCTAGAAGAATTACGATCAGGATAAGAATTATCTAATAAGAAATTGTAAATCCCAACATGAGCAACTCCCAAGAACCCAATCCTCATAACCTTCATTCCTGATAGTAAACTCAGGCTACTTGTGTAACAATGTGATGTTGCTCCAGAATTGATGATGATTGCTGGTTTTGTGTGTAACTTTATTTCTGACAACATATAGGCCTGAATGCATTGAATTAAAGACCTGGATACACATTCCTTAGCTACATTTGCCTTCTCCAGATGTCTGGAGTTGGGGTCTGGTGGACTTTCCACCACATTTGCCTTTTTCTTTTTCTTTTTCTTTTTCTTTCCTCCCTTTCCAGCACAAAGCTCCTTTATCCATTTTTGATAGCTAAAACAGTCCTTTATGTTGTGTCCAGAGCTTTCATAATGTTCACACCAAATGGAGGGGACACCAGAGTTTCTGGACAAGTTTGAGGCCTTTAGTGCAGTGTCAGAGTGGCCTGTGGGGTTTAGCCAGGACTCCTCAGTGACAATCCAAGTCTCTATGGCATCAAAGATAAGGTTTTCATCTAATGTGGTGTTGATGACAGCAGATGTAAAGGAGTTCCAGTCCAGAGTTTTGGAAAGGGAGTTCAGGAGGATGAATGTAAGGAGTTTGTTGTTAATGGCAAATTTCATGGAGGCAAGATGTTCCTCCATGGTTTGGAGTGATTGTTAAGATCGGTCACTCTGGTCCTCCAGAAGGAAGTCCATGGGTACAGGAGTAGGAGTGGGGTAGCGGAGTGGAGGGGTGAGTCTCGGCACAGGACTTATGTGTCACGCCTTGCGTAGGTTCGACTCTTCGGAGGAGGGATGTGAGGGAAGGAAGGAGACAACCAGAGTTATCCAAATCAATATTCAGACTGAGGAGTGTACAGTGAAGTAACTACGATATTTATACTACCGGAGTTGTATCACATTACTAATAGAGTAACTGTGGAATGAGATGATAAGTAAGACAGGAATGAGAAACCCAGAGCTATGCACCAGAGATGCGATATGCTGGACTGCACATCTAAGAATGAAGATCCAACAAAATGGACAGGCACAGCCAATCAGAGAACAAAGATGAACATAAAAGGAAAAGTCACATGGGTCCAGAGATCCTACACATGCGAATGGAGGAGATCACTCTGGAGTTGTTGAGGAGTTGGATGTGGAGTTCCAGAGTAGGAATGGCATATGACAGTGATGCAATGTGATTGGAGATTGTGCTGGACTCATTCCAGGAAGTGGAGAAGAGTTTTCCAAATGTGTAGAATGTGGAGGAGAGGTTTGGAGTTTCATGGATCTTCAAAAGTGTGTCCCACAGTGCTTGTGCTGTGGTATGCTTTTGGGTTTTTATTAGAAGGGCATCAGAGATGTGGTGCTTGATGATTCCCTTTGCCTTCTCATCTTGCTCCTACTATTTCCAAAGGTCCTTTGTGGTGAAGATGCTAACTCTGGCTGGAGTTGGGGTACTGGGAGTACTTGATGGAGTGGTGGAGGTTGTGGAAGCAGTCACTGGTTGTTTTTGACAATCAGTAGTATGCAACTTTGCTGATGTGGGACCTCCCACTAGTACTGGGGTGCTCTACCACTGAGCTACAAGCCCATTGGTTCAATATGCTGGGTCATTATGTCATACCATCATTTGATATTCCCAACACTTACAGTACTTCGAATTCTCATCGCCCCCTTTTCTGAGACGTCGGAAGTGCAATGCGCTCTCAGGGACAGGTTCAAATGACGGAAGATAGCAATGAACTGTTCTTCCTTCCAGCCGCAGGAAGAGGGTGACTCCTATCGTTGACGCGGTCGTCAAAGGCGCCGATATACAGCATGTGCCTCGATTCGCGCAATAAATAGTCGACGAGTATGCTCCCCCCGTCCGGTGCCTGGGGATGACCCTCAACGGGTATCTCGATGGAATTGGCTGTAGTTTTAGAGCAACGACTGGGTGGGTTTCAAGAACGACTCTCCTGTGGCGACATTGTACTTCATTCTGAAAAGGCAGTAAAGAACTACATGAATCTCCAAGATGCGTAGAATACATGAGCTTTAGGGATGCATGTACATAGTTCAGGTGTCCCCAGCGGAATCGTCGTTCTTGACTGGTAGTATTACGAGAATGAAGAATGTGAGCGCATCGGCAAGTATCTGAGATGTTTCAAACATACACAGGTACCTGAAATACAACAAAGCCCCCCTTTATAAGTCTTCCATATTCAGTGATGGCCTCTCCAGTCTGGGAACTGGCTGCTCCTCAACCATGACAAGGTCATACGCAATACAAAAGTCTTCCTGGATCTCCGAAGTGGAGGTGGAACTCGGAAGTCGAAGAATGAAATCATTGACATCCATGACAGCCTTTTTCATCGCATCTTTGTCCTTTGCCTTATGCATAGTTGCATTTGGCTCTATCATCTTGCGTAAATTGCGACCGTCTTTAAGGAGTGCACTAAGAGGAAGTCATGGTTAATTTTTTTTTAAACAAAAGACTTTTTAGACTCACTTGACCATGTTCATCTGTTTCGCAAATTCTTCAAGACGCTCGTAACCTCCCTTTGGGAGTAGACCTTTTGTCTCGATTTTAAGGTCCTGTGCAACGGAGATGGCTTTGTCGAGGCACACGACGAGACGCGGTAATGCCCAGAGATACAAAGTGCGGTACGGAGTCCTCCCCCAATCGGCAGTATACACGTTTTTCAGGCATGCAATAAAGATTGTATTCCTTTGTGCCTTCGATCCTTTTCCAATAACACGGTGCTGAGCTTCACGATGCTTGCGGTAAGAGCGATAGGTAGTTTGGATCTTCATTGCTGCT
>JBBPUB010000307.1:0-18276 GCA_038094415.1 Xerocomus alliaceus | reverse complement strand
AGACTCATAAACCTAGGTATCATTAGAAAGTCCTAATCAAGGGCTTTTCAAAAATATATACATTGCTTAGGTAATTCCTACTGTATCAGGAAATATCATCAAATTAATCAAGGGTACTCATTGAATTGGTTTCATTGCTGACACTTTAAAATGTTAAAACTACATGTCAAGATAGGATATTACATAAGTCATGGGCCATATAACATATTATAAGTTTAACATGGTACAAACACATCAAAACACCTTTGCTTTTTCCACTTCCATCATCATAAAATCTCTTTCTATTGAGCAAACTACTTATATCATATCTCTTCTTCAATTACATTATTCAATCCATCAAATTGCCCATTCTACTGGTCTCAGCCAATCTACTATCAGCAGGATTTGCTCTGAATACTGTCCTAACTTGCCCAAATCCTCTAGTGATTGTCCATCCATTATTACTCCTATTGATATGTGTTATGCTATTTGTCTTATTGAAACTGGAAAGGCTAAGAATGCTATTCAAATCACTATTAGGATCGGTCACTCTGGTCCTTTGGAAGGAAGTCTGAGGGAGCAGGGAGTAGGAGTAGAGTAGTGGAGCAGAGGGGTGAGTCTTGGTGTAGGACTTATATGTTGTGCCTTATGTAGGTTCAACTCTTTGGAGTAGGAATGTAAGAGTAAGGAAGGAGACAACTAGAGTTATCCAAATTGATATTCAGACTAAGGAGCATACAATGAAGTAACTACGATATTTATACTACTGGAGTTGTATCATATTACTAACAGAGTAGCTGCGGAATGGGATGATGAATAAGATGGAAAGGAGAAATCCAGAGCTGTGCATCAGAGATGCGATATGCTGGACTGTGCATCTAAGAATGAAGACCCAACAAAATGAATAGACATAGTCAATCAGAGAACAAAGATGAACATAAAAGGAAATGTCATGTGGGTCTGGAGATCCTACACATGCAAATGAAGGAGATAACTCTAGAGTTGCTAAGGAGTTGGATGTGGAGTTCTGGAGTAGGAACAGCATATAACAGTCACCAAGACACTCCAGGATATTAAGAACCACTCTATCTCTCCCCAGACTATTAGAAGACATTTTAAAAAAGCTAGAATGAAGGCTGTGGTGAAGAAGAAATGTTCTTTGCTCTCTCAATATTATAGAAGAGAGTGGTTAGACTTTGCTCTGAGTCACCAGCATTGGACTGTGAAGGACTGGAAATCTATTATATGGTTAGATAAGACCAAGATTAATTGCATTGGCTTAGGTGACAAGAAGTGGGCATGGAAAAAGGCAGAAGAGGGCCTCAGTAATAGATTGGTGAAGGGTACTGTCAAGTTTGAAGGAGGATTAGTGATGATGTGGGGTTGTATGACTTGGGAAGGGGTTGGAATGGCTTGCAAGATTGATGGTAAGATGGATGCTAACCTTTATGTATAGATTTTGGAGGATGAGCTTCAACAAACCCTGGCAGATTATGGAAAATTTTTAGAAGACATTATTTTTTAGTAAGATAATGACCCCAAGCATACTAGTAAAAAGGCTAGGGAATGGCTTGAGGACCATGGATTTGAGGTCATGGTATGGCCTGCTCAGTCTCTAGATCTTAACCCCATAGAACATCTCTGGTTTATCCTCAAAAGAAGACTAGCAGAGTATCCTGAGCCATCTAAGAAAGTAATGGAACTTTGAAAAAGGATTATGGCAGAGTGGTACAAGATTGAGGTGGGCTAGTGTCAGGATTTGATTGAAAGTATGCCTAGAAGGGTTCAGAAAGTCATCAAAGCCAAAGGAGGATACACTTCATACTAGTTTATGATACTCATTATATTAGCAACAAAACTAATTCAATGAGTACCCTTGATTAATTTGATGATATTTCCTGATACAGTAGGAATTACCTAAGCAATGTATATATTTTTGAAAAGCCCTTGATTAGGACTTTCTAATGATACCTAGGTTTATGAGTCTAGCATTAATGGTTTCCTAGATATTCACTCATCAATCAAGATGGTATAAATATTGAATTGGTTTTGTTGCTCAGTGTAGCTCTGGAAGTTTCTGTCTGTGCAGACATACACCCCCCCACTCTGATGCCTTGGAAGTGCACTTTGTGCCATTCCTATGTAATTGCCCTTTATAAGTGAAATATACCATATCAGTGTGATGAACCATGCAACCTTATGGGGTTGCTATGTCCACAGAGATTTCCAGTGCATGAGTGCATTTCTACTTGCTCTGCTCTTTTGTCATTGGGTTTAGCTAATGCCCTCTGCCAGAAACTCTCTATCTTACCCCCAATCATTAAAAATAACCAACAATGGATCCACCTCCATGATTGGCTCCATCTCCACCCTCAACAGTGTCAACTACCTTTAATAGGCCCCAAAGATGAGGGCATTCCTCATATCCCTCATGGTCTTTTACACTATCAAGACTACCACTCCCACAAATGAGGACAAGAAGGACACCTGAAAGACTGACAATGAGAAGGCCATAGGCTTTTTCATCCTCAAGATGGATCCTGTCCTTTAAAACTGCTGGCAACATGCTGAAACCTCTAAAGAGGTCTGGAAAGATCTCAAGAATCAATTTTCAACCCTTTTTTTTTGTTACTATCTACCTTGAATTCAAAGCCCTTCTAGACATTATTATTTTGAGCAGTGTGCATCCACCATTTGCCTTTGTCAAGATTACTGCTCACTTTGCCTGACTTGCTGAATACCATCACCCCTTTGATGCTAAATACCAATCACTTCTTGTCATCTCAAAATTACCATCATACATGGATATATTATGATTTACTATGTTTTTTATCATGTGTTTCTTTTCTTTATTTCTATTCCACAGTTTACACTGCCATTCTTTATCTCCTATATTGAACGTCCCTTTCTTCTGGTAGTGTCACCTTGTTCTGCAGCATTCCTTTCTTTATCTACTTAGCCTTGATTACCCTTATCTTGGAATGCTGTCACATACTGGTCCAACTCTGGTACTCCAGTGTCATCTCCAACACATCTCCAGCACAATATCCATGATACCCTTTCACCTAGTTTCTTGAACATTTGATTCATAGATTCTTCTAGTTAGTTCTACTCCTGCTCCTCTAGTATTTGTTTTCCCAAACTCCATCTTACTCATCCAATTACTTATCCTTATTCATACCTTATGAATTTCCTCCATTCCATTACTAATCCAGTGCAACTCTGTAGTATAAATATTGTACTTTCGATCTGTACATTTTCTAGTTTAAATATCAACTTAGTCTTCTCTAGACAACTCTGACTTTGAGCCTAGTGCTCATCTGACCCCCGACTCTGAGGATAGCAAGTACAAGGGTGTGACACATAAGTTCTGCACTAAAAGTCCTTGCCCACTCTGTTTCACCCTTCTCCTCACCCTCCCTCTGTTACTCCATTTCAGACCTTGTCAGACTTGTCTGGAGGAACCAGACTTAACAGTATATTCAAACTCACTCTTGTACTTGCAACACCCCTTTGTATCTATGTCCCACACCCAGACTCCCCATTAATATCTCGAGTCAGTATTTGGCTCCTCCTGCACCATCCCTGGTGATTTTCACAGCTTTAGTGCTAGACCGGTAGCACTTCCATCTATTTTCACAGCACCCTGCCATCATGTCACTCCTGCCGGTCCCTTTGACTCTCCCCTTACTGCTCTTCCCAAGATGGTTCTCACTTCCCCCTGGATCCATGAACTCCAGAATGATCCCGAACTCAATGATGGACTCTATGAGCCTGCATCTCCATCTCCAGGAAATAATGGTGGTGAAGGACCACCACCACCTGATCCTTCTGATCTGGGTGACTCCTTCAACAACAACAATGATGATGAACCCCAGCCAAACAATATACCCCTGGCCTTTGAGCCATTTACTCAACTTGCTAATGCAATCTGGGACATGATCTGGAACGCACTCCAGCACAACTCCTCAGACACTCCCAAAACCAAGGTCCAGGAGCCAGACCCATTTGATGGGCTGGATCCCTGGAAACTCCAGTCATTCATAGTTCAGTGCGAACTGAACTTTTAGGCAAACCCCAAATCCTTCCATCATGACTGTTCCAAGGTCATGTTTGCACAATTCTACCTTAAGGGCATTGTCCTTGAATACTTTGAGCTGGACCTTCTTGGCAGTGAACCTCTGGAGCACCGCCCACTCTGGATGAATAGCTGGGAAGTGTTCCTATATGAGCTACAATCAAACTTCAGCCCACATGACTCTATTGGCAATGTGGAGGCTCAACTCGAGCAGCTCCGCATGAAGGACACCCAGCATATATCGAACTATGTAGTCCATTGGAACAGACTGACGAGCCAAGTCCAAGAATGGGGCCCTGGAGTGCTTCATCAGAGTTTCTATAATGGACTCTCTAACAGAATCAAGAATGAGTTGTCTCAGCTTGGCAAGCCAAGCAACCTCCACAATCTCTGCATAATGGCACAACAAATTGACCACCACTACTGGAAGTGTTGAGAAGAAATATCCCAGGCCAACAAGGCTTCTGGATTCAACTCTGGAAACAATAACTCCAAGGCCCCCACCTCCGCAACACCACCTGCCACCACCTCCGACAATAAACCTAGGAGTTCTACCAAGGGCTCCTCAACCCCCAACTTTGGTAGTAATTCCAACTCTGGATCCTCTGCAACCCCTAACCCTGATCTGTCATCTAAGCTAGGAAAAGACAGCAAGCTTACAGCAGCTGAGCAAAAGCGCTGCTTTGATAACAATCTATGCATGTTTTGTGGCCAAGCTGGTCACAAGACAAAGGAATGCTCAAAGTCTTCATCCCAGGCATTCAAGGCTTGTGTAGCTATGACCACAACTCTGGAAAACAAACTGGAGGCCTCTAACATGAAGGTGAAAAAATAGTCTGTGACCTCGTAGACTTTGCACAGACTTGAGGTTGCATTGACTCCACCTATGCACCAAAAGAGGTCCAACTCAATGCGTCCACTCTCTCAGACCCCTGTTCCCTTATGCCATCTGTTTCCATACTCTCGTATGACATTCCATCCTTTTCTATGCTTGTAGATTCTGGCTCTTCCAGCTGTTTTATAGACACTACCTTCATTAATAATCATGGACTTTCCCTGTACTCTATCCCTCTGCTTGAACTCCAGCTATTCAATGGAACTTTCAACTCCTCCATTACTCAAGCTCTCGACCTCTCTATCTGCTTCAAAACTAGTGATATCACTCCGATGATGTTCTATGTCACTCCATTGGATGGATTTTGTTCCCTTGTACTAGGACATAACTGGCTCACCTGCTACAATCTGTTGATTAATTGAGTTTCAAACAGTATCTCATTCTGCACATCTGAACAGACTGTGCCAACAACCCTGAGCTTGACTCTGTAGCCTTTGAATCTGTGTCCTCTGGCTGACTCTGCACCCCCTGATACACCACATTTCTGTGATCACAAGGCTCCATCCATTGTGCTGATCAACACACCTGCATTTGTATTGACCTGTCACCTCCAGGGCTCTATACAATTTAGCCTGCAACTCCACCCAAAGGATACTAAACTCTGAGTGTCTTCCATCACTCCGGACCCAGTTGATCTTTTCAAAGTCCCTTTGAACTACCATGACTTTGTGGATATGTTTAGCAAGAGCAAAGCCTCTACCCTTGCCCTACACCACAAACATAACCTCAAGATCAATCTGAAAGATAGCACATCCCCTCTGCTGGGCACCACCTACTCCCTCTTCACCTCCAAGCTTGAGGCACTCCAGATGTTTCTCAATGAACACTTAGCCAATAGATTCATCTGTCCCTTATTCTCCACCCATGCCACTCCAGTCCTGTTTATCTGCAAGAAAGATGGTTCACTCTGTCTTTGTGTCAACTTCTGAGGACTCAACAAGATCATAAAGAAAGACCACTACCCCCTTTCTCGCATTTCTGACCTCCTAGACACTCTGAGCCAAGCAAAGATCTACACCAAGCTCAACCTCTGGCATACATACCATCTGGTCTGCATTGCTGAGGGTGATGAGTGGAAGACTTCATTCTGGACTCGCTATGGCTCATACGAGTGGCTAGTGATGCCATTTGAACTTACCAACACTCCAGTGGCTTTCCAGCAGTTTGTCAACACTATCTTTGCCAACTTGTTAGATGTTTGCATAATAGTATACCTCAACAACATCCTCATCTATTCTGCAGACAAGGCCTCCCACAAGGAGCATGTCTGGGAGATACTCCATTATTTCTGCAAACATGAACTTTATGCCAAACCAGAAAAATGCAAGTTCCATACTGACTCCACCAAGTATCTCAGATATCAGCTCTCTCCCTCTGGGCTTACCATGTCTCTGGAGAAAGTTAAGGCTATTCAAGATTGGCCTGAGCCTTGAAAAGTCAAGGACATCCAGTCCTTCTTAGGATTCACAATTTCTATAGGTGTTTCATCAACAACTATTCCAATATCATCATTCCTTTAACCTGACTCACACAGAAAGGTATTCTGTGGCATTTCTCCAATGACTATCACTCCGCCTTCCAGGCACTCAAGGACACCTTTACCTCCACTCTGATCCTTACCCATTGGGTTCTGGACACTCTGATCATAGTGGAGACTGACGCCTCTGACTATGTGATTGCTGGTATTCCCTCTATCCGTTGTATGGACAAAGATATCTGGCCAGTCACATACTACTCTTGAATGCTTCACTCTCCGGAGTTAAACTATGATACCCATGACAAGAAGCTACTTGCCATTCATGAAGCATTCTGGACTTGGTGACACTACCTCAAAGGGTCCAGTACTCTGATTGACATTGTCACTGATCATAAGAACCTGGAGTACTTTGCTATGACTAAACTCCTAACCTGCTAGCAAGCCTGGTGGTCGGAGTTCCTTTCATAATTTAATATGATTGTTTGTTTCCACCCCAGACACCTTGGAGTGAAGCCTAATGCCCTCACTAGACAATGGGATGTCTATTCCAAAGAGGGGAATAAGAACTATGCTGGTGTCAACCCTCACAACTTCCGCCCAATTTTCATGCAGGAACAGCTTGCTGCATCTTTATGGGCTACCTACCTCACAGCCCTGGTCCTCTGGGCCAGCACCCTTTTTGATATCAAGTTACTTCACAGTGATATCCTTTTCACTCTCCCCTCTGATCCCATTACTGCCATCCACCTCTCTGACGCTGACTCTGATCCCCGCTGGTCTGTCAACTCCAATGGCTTCCTCTATCTGGATGATCATATATATGTTCCAGATGCTGACAACCTCCAACTTCGAGTGCTTTGATATAAGCACGACCACCTGCTATCCAAACATTTCAGACAAAACTGCACCCTAGAGCTAATCTGTAGAGAATATACTTGGCCAGGCATCTGAATATTTGTCAAGGAATATGTATCCTCATGCACTGCCTGTGCTAGAGCCAAGGTTCCAAGGCATAAGCCATATGGACTGCTAAAACAGCTCCCCATTCCCAAGAAGCTCTGAAACTCCATATCCATGGACTTCATCAAACAACTCCCTGTGTTCTCCAGACACACCACTATTTTGGTTGTCATCAACCACCTTTCCAAGCAATGTATTTTCATTCCAACCAACAACAAGATAACATCTCTGGAGCTTGCAAAGCTCTTCCTTCTCCATGTCTTTTTCAAGCATGGAGTATCCTCCCATATTACCTCCAATTGAGGCTTGGAGTTCGTCTTCCATTTCTTCTGCTCACTCAGTAAGGGCCTTGACATCCAACTCCACTTTACCTCTGGATATCATCCAGAAGATAATGGTCAAACAGAGCGTATGAACCAGATTTTGGAGTAGTACCTTTGGGTATATTGCAACTACCAACAAGACAACTGGTCTGAACTCCTGCTCCTAGCAGAGTTTGCATACAACAACACTCCAAATGTGACCACCAGAGTCTCCCTGTTCTTCGCCAACAAGGGTTACCATCTGAATATGACAATATATCCAGAGAGAGATCTCACCTCTGCCTGAGCCCAAGAATACTCTGTAGACCTTGACACACTCCACGAATACCTCCATGAAGAGATAGCTGCCATGCAGAAGTGATACCAAGGTCCTGCAGACACCAAACAAACTCCAGCACCAGACTTCAAAGTTAGTGATCAAGTTTTTGTCAAGGCTAAGTATTTCCAATTGACATGCCCCTCCAAGAAACTATCAGAAAAGAACCTAGGACCTTATACCATCATTGCCCAAGCAGGCACACACTCCTTTACACTCCAACTCCCAGATACCATGAAGTCCATACATCTGGTCTGTTACAGTTCTTTATCTCCACCACTTCATCTTTCTCTGTAGTTTCCTTGTTCCCCAGTACGTTCCTCCGTTCTTCTTCAATTATGTGGAATGTTACTTCATCCTGATGGTGTCCTCATGTTCTGCAGCCTTTTTTCCACTTTAGTTCTCACATCTTTTACCATTACTTTGGGATGCTTACTACTCTGCAGCTGTTCCTCTAGTAATGGCTCAGTCATTCTTTTTCTATTACATTCCATATGATTCTTTCATCATATATCTACTCACCGCACCCTATACTGTAATCTCCATTCTTGGTCTACACAATTATATGTAACCTTGAGTCTGCTGCAGTCCCTACACCATGTTCCTTAGCCCCAAGCACCTTTGAGTTCCCCAAAGCACCAAGTCCACCCTTGTATCCTTTGCCTCCATAACAGACTCAGGCTACTTGCATAACATGGTCTTTCACATATCACAATTAGAACCCTCTATTCCAAATACCATTCTGGATTGGACTCAACCTCTGCCACCTCTGGTTGAGATTGAAGGTGAATTGGAATATGAAATTGTGGAAATCCTAGACTCAAAGATTGATCATAGACAACAAAACTGCAAGCTACTGTACTTGGTCTGCTGGTCTGGATATAAAGGTACTGATGACGAGACTTCCTGGCTACTAGCCACAGAACTCAGACATGTGTCCAAGCTTGTTAATGACTTCCATCTGCAGTATCCAGACAAGCACAGACCTCACTCCACTTAGTTGCTCCATTTCAGGCTCACTCCATGCAATGAGAACAAGTCCATTACAGTAATTATCTGCTGCCTATTTACACCTTGGGTTTGTACTCACTACCTGACTCTTCATTCTCAAACCCCTTCCTCCACACCTCCCATTTCTTTGCCTCTGACCCCTTCAACTCCACTGCTGCCTTTTTCACCTCTTCCCTTCCCACCTCCAACTCTGATGAATTTAAACCATAGACTTCCTCTGCCTTGAGCTGTGCCAGCTCTTCAAGCACTTGGGTCTGATGGACAAAACACTGTGTCTGTGTTGTGACTGCCTCCCAGAGTCCAACTAATGACTCCAAGATCTTCTGAAGGGCTTTCACCCACTCCAGAGTCAACCCACTCAAGCTGCTTGGCCTAGCCTCTGCTCCACCCTTCATATACACCTTCTTTGCTGGTCTTTCCATTATCTCGACCACAACCCGCTTCTTCTGCTTTTCCAGCCTCTTCGTCCCAGGTCGCTCACACTTGGCCTTCGCCTCATGGCACTCCATGCACAAAGTTGACTTTCTAGGCCTGAGCTGGCACTTGAACCCATGGTCCTCACATCTCCAGCATGCAGAGGGCCTGCTCTGTGCCTTCTCCTTCCCCTTGCCCTTACTCTGCTGTGCAGCCACCTCCACCACCTGATTGATGGTTAGCCTTGGACTAAAATCTGACAAAGAGGTGCTTACCCTTTGTTTTGCAGCTTCCTCCACCACCTTCCATTCCTCCACTGCCTTTCACTCCCCTGCCACCTTTTGTGCCTCTGCCACCTTTTGCACCTCTGCCACCTTTTGCGCCTCCTCCACCTTTTGTGCCACCTCTACCTCCACCCTCTGCTTCCTCTTCAGCCTTCCTCCATGCATCCTTTTCCTTTCATGCCTTCACCCTCCATCTCTGCTCTGCTGCCTTCACATTCCACAAGTCATCATCGTCATTCTTGCACTCCATGAGGCAGGCATCATTCCACTTCTAAATATTGGCAATTTGTTTGGACATGGTAGTGATGGTTTGAAGATGAGGAGCAACCTGGGGCCTGCTGGACTTATAAATTCGGAGAACAATGAAATTTGAATTCTGCCACTCTGTATTGTCCATCAGCTAAACGGCCTTCAGGGGTTCAGGCCTAAGAGAGGGATACTGTCACATACTGGTCCAACTCCAGTACTCCAGTGTCATCTCCAACACATCTCTAGCATGATATCCATGATACCCTTTCACCTAGTTTCTTGAACATTCAATTCATAGATTCTTCTAGTTAGTTCTACTCCTGCTCCTCCAGTATCTGTTTTTTCAAACTCCATCTTACTCATCCAATTACTTATCCTTATTCATACCTTACAAATCTCCTCTGTTCTGTTACTAATCCAGTGCAACTCCATAGTATAAATACTGTACTTCCAATCTGTACATTCTCCAGTTTGAATATCAACTTAGTCTTCTCTAGACAACTCCGACTTCAAGCCTAGTGCTCATCTGACCCCCAACTCTGAGGATAGCAAGTACAAGGGTGTGACACATAAGTCCTGCACTGAAAGTCCTCGCCCACTCCATTTCACCCTTCTCCTCCTTGCCCTCCCTCTGTCACTCCATTCTGGACCTCGTTGGACTTGTCTAAAGGAACCAGACTTAATAAATGCTTACCACTCCACAGTCATTTCTCTCACAACAGCTTAGTATTTCTGTTCTTCCACCACATTCTACAATCTTCCATTGTAGTTTATATATCAAAGCACATTGTACCATAGTTCTCATTTTTGATCTATGCAATTATATGTAACCTTGAGTCTGCTGTGTCCTTCACACCATGCCCCCCCTATTCTCAGCACCTTTGAGTATTTTCTTAGAACTCTATTCACTATTGCAACTTCCCTCCTTGGTAGTAGACTCAGGCTACTTGCATAACAGGATGTCATGCCCTAGATTATAAATTAAAAGAAGATTAAAGTGACAAAGGAATTGATAAAAGAAAAAGAGAAGGCTGGAGAGTCTTCAAAAACAACAATCAACTCTACAATGATCTCTTTGATGGAACTAGAAAAGATGACAGTTCTTGCTTGATAATAGACTAAGCAATCAAAAATCTCATCAAAGGGCTGAGAAAATGTGCAAGAGATAACTGCAATAAAGAAAAAAAGGAATGACCCCTAGTTCTCATAGCAACAACAGGGCCAGAGCACACCTGGAGCATAGCAACAGTAGCAACAACAACAAGGTGAGAATAGCAAGAAAAAGAAAATCTACTGTGGCAAACACTCTAATAAGGGCAAAGAAAAGACAGTCACAACACCATTGGCCCATATTATATTGCTATCCAGTGATAACAATTTTATAACTCATACACCCCCTCCTCTTTCATTATCAACAGTATCTTGTCTTTTTCTTCCTTCTCTTGGCTCATTTTTGGATCAATTTCAGACTAACCACTTGTAAGGATATACTTCCTATGCAAAGACCAGCCCCTCCACCCTCAATGCCATTGAACAACCAATATGCATTTCTTCCATCTCAGATGATGATAAAGTGTTGCTAAAACTAGACATCAAAGTCAATAAAACTAAAGAAATCTTTGATCTATATACAAACAATACTAACTATGAGTATATTGCTAAGGAAATGGCAGAGATTGAGGTGGAAAACACCTATTACAATTCAGGCTATAGGTCAGTCATCTATTCAATGAAACAACAAGAACTCAAAGGAGAACTTGACCAGTTCTACTACTACTGTGACAATCCTTGCCATCTTGTATATGGTCTCTGGTAGACTCTTCATTATAACAGACTTAGTGTGCATTTTTTGCTTGATTTTATCTTATCATTTCATGACTAATCTGATTGTGCTTATCTTCTGCTCTTCTTTCTGATCAAATCTATCTCCATTTGGCTATTCTTTACCATAGTAATCACCATGTCCTTCTAGATTTCTAATGCATATAGCCAATGCCCTTTTAATCACTGAGTGATTCTATTTCTGTGCTGTGCATGGCTATGGCACAGCCCAGTTCATTACCACTGCTGTAGCTTCTCTTCCATTTGATATGCCACCTGCAGTATCAAACATGTTATTCATTTCTGTTGCCCTCAGCCCTAGAGGCTGTAGTATGCCTTTATTGCTATTGGATAGCTATAGCATAAACTCTTACCTTAGTCGTAGCCCTACTGTGTAGGCATAGCATTCTACCTAATCAGATATTAGGGTTAGACAAACATGTACAAATAGTATAGTAGTATATAAACCCCAAGGACAATGCTGGGTAGATCTTCAGTCTAGTCTCTTGGTTTACACCTGAACTCGACTATTTAAGCCTCAAAGCCCCTTAAAACTCTCTACTAACTATAGCAAGTTAGTACTTCCTCTTTTCTTTTTAGCTGATAGTTGATAGTAGAGCCAGTTCAAGTTCTCACTTATGGGTTTAGCTGTTTCAACTACTAGTAAACTATTTAGAAGAAATAGGAAAAAGTACTAACTTGCTAGATTGAGTAGAGAGTTGCATTGATGCTTAAGTAGTTGAGTTTTGGAAAGTGTCACATACTGCTCCAACTCTGGTACTCTGGTACTCTCCAGTATAATCTCCAGTATAATTTCTGGTATGATCTCCTAGATATCTCTTATCTCATCTTTCATATTCTCAATTTGTATGATCTCCTTCAGTTATTCTTATTCTTAGTTCCTCTGAGGAGGTGTCTTGCTTAGTATGACAGTCCAACATCTGTCTCTGACCTATTCCAGACCCATCTCAGACATCTATCTTTGGCTTGTCTTCAACCTGTCTCAGGCATGTCCCTAACTTGTTTCTGACTTTGATATATCATTACTCATTCTGTTTCATCTTTGACAACCTGTCACATTCCATTACTAATCCATCCAGACTCCATAGTATAAATATGGTACTCTAACTTGTATATACTTCAGTTTGAATATCAAATTAGTCTCCTTCTCATGCTTCCAACCTTAAGCTCTATGCTCATCTGACCTCTGACTCTGAGGATAATGAGTATAAGGGCATGACACATAAGTTCTGCACCAAACATCCTCACCCCCTCTGTTTCACCTGTCCTTTCCTCACCCTCCCATTGCAACTCCATTTTAGACATTATTGGACCTGTCTGGAGGACCCAGACTTGACAGAAAGAATCAAGAGACTAGACTGTGGATCTATCCAGTGTCATCCTTGGTGTTTATATACTACTCTACTGTTTGTACATGTATTGCTAACCCTAATACCAGATTAGGTACTACTCAAGTTAGAGTCTGTTGCTATGTCTAGCCATCCAATAGCATTAAAGGCATTCCATAGCCTCTAGGGCTGAGGGTAATGGAAATGAAAAGAAGTTTGATACTGTGGGTGGCAGATCAAATAAAAGAGAAGTCACTGCAGCAGTAATTAAGTGGGCTGTGCCATAGCCATGCACAGCATGGAAATGAAAAGAATCATCTGGTGATTAAAAGGGTGCTGACAAGGCTTGTTAGAACATCAGCAGTCTTGGTGATTACCATGAACAAGAATAGCCAAAAGAATTTAGATCTAATTGGAAAGAAGAGCAGAAGATAAGCATAATTAGATAAGATGAAAGAAAGATAAGATAAGATTAAGTGAAAAGTTTATGCTAAGTCCATTCTGATGCAGAGTCTATCAGAGACCATATATGAGACAGCAAGGATTGTCACATCACCCTCCTTCTAAAGATCATTGTCCAGATGATCAAAGGGGAGATAATGAGTTTGAACTTCCATTATATTTTCAGGACATTTCTAAAATAGGAAAAGAAACTGGTCAGAATCAATGATTAACACTTGCAGAGCTGAGGAATGAGATTTGTAAAAATCAGAAATAGCCTCCTTGGCATTAGTGAGGTTGAAGTGTGGCTTCTAGGTTTGGTCAGTTTTGTTATATCCTTTCCAGTGTATCAGATATTCTAGCTGGCATTGCTGATACCTGCTGTCTACAATATAATCCACTTTCCACTCATTATCTCTATCTTTAGTTGTTAACAGCTGGAATGCACTTAGCTGGAGTTCACTGTTAGAAACTTTTATATTGAGATGAAACTAAGTACACATTACCTAGAGTTCACTATTAGAAACTGGGAATCACAAACAGTGAACTCCAAGGCTTGTACAGAGCATGGTAACAACATCTATAAACATAAACAATCAACCATATTCAGGTTGAGCACTGCTTATACTTTAAATGGTAAAAATGCATAATCAATAACTATAACACTATCTATTCAGTCATTGTCCAATCAATAACTATAACACTCCCCCCTGATTTTGCATTTCTTCCAATTAACTAATTTTATCAAGTCCTAGCATTCTACAGAATTGCTCTACCTTAACTTGAGGTAATGCCTTTGTTAACAGATCAGCAGGCATTTCTGCTGTTGGAACAAATGAGGGAGAGATAATGCCTTTATCCACAACATCCCTAAGCCAATACCAGCACAAATCCAAGTGCTTTATTCTCCCATGATGCTCTGGATGTTTTGCAACCTGAATTGTGGACTGATTGTCCATATGCAGAGTTGATGCTCCATTAACTCCAAAGCTGAGTTCCTGCATCAGTTTGCACATCCAGACTATTTCCTTGCCTGCCTCACATGTGGCAACATACTCTGCTTCAGTTGTGAACAGAGCAACAATGGGCTGGTGCTTTGACATCCAGAAAACAACACTAGTACCAATCTTGACCACATATGCACCAGTAGAGCAATCAGAATCCTTGCATTCACCATGATTGGCATCAGAAAAGATCCTGAATGGTTCAGAGACTAATGGATCTGGAGAATAGGTGATCCCATAGTTCATAGTGCCCTTGATGTAGCAAAATAGGTGTTTAATTGCATTTCAATGTGCCATACCTGGTTCTAATGTGAATGATGCAAGTTGGCCAATAGCAAATGCAATATCTGGGCAAGTTGTGCAAGATAAGTACTGCAGAGATCCAATGACACCTCCATAGTCAATAGATCACATGAATGTGCACTCCTCAGTGGTTCTAGGGCTCTAATTGTGTGATAGACACAAACCAGATTCCATAGGAGTGGTAACTGGCTTGCAATTGCTCATATTGAATCTAGACAGCATACCTATGCAATACTGCTGCTAGGAGATGGTGAGGGAGCACTTGGATTGATTTTGATCAATCTTGATGCCTAGGATCTCAGTGGTAGCTCCCAAATTGCACAATTTGAAGTGTTTGCACAGATCAGTGATTGCCTGCTTGATTGCATCAAGAGATTTCAATGCAAATGTCATATTATCCACAAACACTGGGAGAATGATCTGGACATCACTGCACACATAGATGTACACAGCAGCATCAGAATATGTCTGGATAAAGTCTATGGACTTGAGAGTGGTGCAGATCTTGTGATTCCAGTGATTTCCACCCTGTTTGGTGCCATATAGTGCTTTCTGAAGCAAGCAAACAGTGTCTTTTGGGTTTCCCTTAGCAAATCCTTCTGGCTGTTCCATATACACATCACAGTTCATTTTGCCATTGAGATATGCATTTGAGACATCAACAGACCAAAGATGGAGATCATGGATTGCTGCAAGTGCCAAAATGACTCTAAGAGTGGATAAGCACACTATAGGAGCAAAGACCTCAAGGTATTCGAATCCAGGGCACTGGAAGAAGCCTTGTGTGACTAAACAGCCTTTATATCACTCAAATAAGCCATCAGTGCATTATTTCTTAGTAAATACCCAGTGGGATCCAATTACAGGTCGATCCTTTGGTCTGGGCATGAGTTTTCATGTGCCATTCAAGTTATGGGCTGCCAATTCATCCAGAGCAGCTTGGGTCCACTCCTAAGCATCATCTCACTTTATTGCATCCTTATATGACCTAGAATGGGGTGTATTGGCACTGAAACAAGCAGCCATGTCTGCTTCTTCATCAGAATCATCAGAATCATCAATCAGCTGTGCTGGGCTGAGTTTCCACCATTCCCTGGGTGGCTGGTAATTTCTGCAAGGCATTCTAGCACCAATTCCAATGGAACTAGCTGGTCTGACTGGTTCAGGACTCAGAAGTGGTTGTGGGGTAACTGGATCATCAATTAGAGGTATTGGAGCAGGACAAGGTGTATGGGGTTCTACATCCTGTGCTGCATCAGGATCAGATGCCCCCCCAGGATGTGGAACACCAGGAATTGAGGAAAGCTCATCTTCATCATCTCCAGTATAAGATGCAATGTAAGGAGTATTAGGCTTGTCTGTCATGCTTTGCCTATTGTCCATTATGCTTTGCCTAATGTCCATCACTCCTGATGGTTTGTCCATTATGCCTGGAGTGGTGTCAGTCATGCCACTATTGGTAGTCCTTTCATCAAAATCAGCACATTCTGAGATAACTGTGCACTTTGTGGTTGGGTTGTAGAACTTCCAGCCCTTGTAGCCATCAGGATAGCCAATAAACATGCATTTCTTATAATGTGGTTGCAGTGCAGCTCTTTTGTCCTTTTGAATGTGCACATAGGCAGTGCAGCCCCAGACCCAGAAGTGGGAAACATCTGGTTTCCATCCATGCCAGAGTTCATATGGTGTTGTGCTTTGCAGAGCTGTAGTAGGACATCTGTTCCAGACATGGACCAGTGCTGCAAGTGCTTTGCCCCAGAATGCCATTGCAAGACCCAACTCCTTTAATATAGCTGTAATGCACTCAGATAGCACTCTATTTGTGTGTTCTGCCACCCCATTCTGCTGTGGGCGAGCTTGGACAGTGTGCTGGCACTTTATACCACATTCATTGGTAAAATTGAGCATGGCATTGCTCATATATTCCCCTCTCTTGTCATCTCACAGGGTCTTGATTTTGCGCTCTGTCTGGTTCTCTGCAAATGCCTTAAACTGCTTAAATGCACTGAAATCATCTGATTTGGCATGAATAGGCAGAACAAAGCAGTATCTTGAGTAATCATCAATGAAAGTGACCCAGTAGCGATATCCAGAGAATGTGTGATAGAGAACCTCATGTACATTTGAATGCACAAGTTCTAGAGGCCTGGAGGCACAAGTTTGCAAGCTAGGAAATGGATTGGCATGCATCTTGCTAGCTAGGCATGGTTCACAGATGGGATTAGGCAGAAATTTGTTGTCTAGCTTCATACCAGTCACCAAATTGTGCTTATGGAGTGATTTGACATCAATTGCATTATGGTGTGCAAATCTGCAATGCCAGAGAGACAGATCCAGTGGGACAGTGGTTACAGAATGTGCATACTCAGTAACTGCCTCAGTTTCACCATCTAGGAATATAGCATTGTTGCTATTGATTGTTGCAACAAAAAGCAGTGGTCCAGGAGCTCAAGAGAATGTCATGTGGGTTGCATTGATATGGATAGTAAAGGATGAATTCTGGGTGAGGTATAACACAGATAGCAGATTATTGTGCAGTTCTAGCACATGTAGGACATTGCTAAACTTGACTTGTCTACACCTCTTCACATTTATGATAGGACAGAATACTACAGACCCCACCCCAGCTAAATAGATCATAGTATTGTCTACTAGCTTGATTGGGATGCATTTTGGCACATAATTGCACAACCAGTGGCAATGTGGGGTCATATGAGAAGTGGCCCCTGAGTCTGCATTCCAGTCATAGTCAGCATCAAGTTGGAGTGGTGAAAAGGGATTAGATGGATCAGTGGAATGAAGACTTGCATTTCCAGCCTTCTCCACCACCTCTGTTGTCTCTGAGGCTGGTTTTGCAGACTGAGACTGGTCCACTTTCCTGTTCTTTGGCTTCCAGGACTTGTAGTGGTTCTTTGCATGCTGTAATGCATGGCAAACATACTGGCAGTGCCCTGGCTTCTTATAGAATGAGCAGGGCAAGTTTGGAATGCATCTACATCCAGATGTGGTGGTAGATAGTGAAGCAACTAATGGCATGAATAACGCAACATCAGAATGCAGTCAACAATTGATTTCCTCCATTTGGAACACTGCTTTGACCTTGTCTTTGTCCAGGTCTGTGAGGAGGGCAAGGGAGGATGTAAAAGCTGAAAACTCTGGTCCCAGAGCTTGAATCATGGCCATATAGACCAATTCATCATCCAAAGTCTTCATATCAAAGCTGGTGCTGTGCAGATCTTGAATCTGAGTCATGGATTCCTCAACTCAAGCAGCTAGGGCTGGAAGGGACTCATCTGGCTGCTTCCAGATACTGAAAAACTTGTCATATGCCATAAAGTGGTGGCTGGCCTTCTGCTGCATGAAAGCCTTTTT
>JBBPUB010000306.1:0-18283 GCA_038094415.1 Xerocomus alliaceus | reverse complement strand
CAGGTGAAGACCAAGAGACTAGACTGGGGATCTACCCAGCGTCGTCCTTGATGTTTATATACTACTATACTATTTGTACATGTATTGCTAACCCTAATACCTGATTAGATAGAATGCTATGTCTACACAGTAGGGTGGCGACTAAGGTAAGAGTCCATGTTGTAGCTATCCAATAGCAATAAAGACATACCACAGCCTCTAGGGCTGAGGGGAGCGGAAATGAATAACACATTTGATACTGTGGGTGGCAGATCAAATGGAAAAGAAGCTGCAGCTGTGGTAATGAACTGGGCTGTACCATAGCCATGCAGAGCATGGAAATGAAAAGGATCACATGGTGATTAAATGGGCATTGGCTACATGTGTTAGAAGTCTAGAAGGACCACAGTAAGGACCATGGCAAAGAATAGCCAAATGGAGATAGATCTGATCAGGAAGAAGAGCAGAAGATAAGCACAATCAGATTAGTCATGAAACGATAAGATAAGATCCAGCGAAAAGTCTACACTAAGTCTGTTGCGATGAAGAGTCTACCAGAGACCATATACGAGATGGCAAGGATTGTCACACTACCCCCCGCTTAAAGATCATTGTCCAAATGATTGAAGGGAAGGCGATGAATCGGAACAGTGGTAATGTTTTCGGGATGTTTCTGAAACAGGAAAAGAAACTGATTGGGTTCAATGGTAAGGGCTCATGGAGCTGAGGGGTGTTGTTTATAAAAATTGGAAATAGCCTCCTTGGCATTAGTAAGGTTGGAACGCGGTTCCCAAGTTTATTCAGTTTCATCATATCCTTTCCAATGTACCAGATATTCCAGTCAGCACTGTCGATATCTGCTATCCACAATGAAATCAACTTCCCACTCATTATCTTGGTCTTCTGTAACCTTAACAGGACCAGGCCGTTCAACTGGCTGACCTTCTAGGCATTCCTTGTAAGGTTTAATGCAGGAGATATTGACAATGGGATGGATTCTCATGGACTGGGGAAGCTTTAGTTCCACTGCATTGGTTCCCATCATCTTAGTAATGGTAAATGGACCAAGCCATTTTTCAGAAAGCTTCTTTGAAGCACATGTGAGTTTAAGATTTTCCATGAAGAGCCAAACCTGTTGGCCTATGCTATATCCCGGGGAATTACTGTGAGATTGATCTGCATACTTCTTTTAATGTGCCTGTGCTGCTTTCATATTCTGTCGTACTTGATCAAACATGGTGGCCATCTCATCCGCAAATTTCACTGCAGCAGGAGCTTTATCCGTTTTAAGCGGTTCTATTCCCATTCGGGGATGATATGAATGCGTGATTTCAAAGGGGGTCTTCTTGGTAGATGCATGTTATTTAGAATTAATAGAAAACTGGGCAACGGCCAGCCAATCTGCCCATTGATCTGGTTTTTTGGAACAAAAGATTCTCAAAAACTTCTGAACTTCTTTATTAACAATCTCTGATTGTCTATCCATTTGAGAATGAAATGCTGTGCTGAGTTTTGTTTCAATAGATAATGCTTTGTTGATTTCCATCATTACTTGCACAGCAAATTGCAGTCCTCGATCTGAAACAATAGAGGATGGAAGACCATGATGCTTCCACACATGGTTAAGGAACAATCATGCCATGTCCAGGGCACTGCACTGCTTGCCACAGGGAATGAGTTCAACCTCTTTTGAAAATCAATCTACAACTGTGAGGATAGAATCAAACGATCTAGACCTGGGCAGATTAGTGATGAAATCTGCAGAAATATGACTCCAGGGTCTTTCCGGAATAGGAAGGGGTTGTAATAACCCGCTAGGGGCTTTATTGGTTCCTTTGAATCATTGACATCTTTCGCAATGACTAATGTAGTCTTTTACGAAAGTGGATATTCCTGGCCACCAATAGAATCTGGATATCAATTCCAATGTTTTTTCGTATCCAGGGTGTCCTGCTATCAGGGAATTGTGATAGAGTCTAAGAATGTCCATCTTAATCAAGACAGAATCGGGTACATATATGTGGCCTTGTGGGTCATGCAACAAGCCATCTTCTTCTTTGAGTAAGAGATGTTTTCTGCTAAGATATATGGTATCTTTCTCCATAAGCTTGCAAAGCTCATTGAATATAGATTTATTGAGTCGTTCGCCTTCATTGGAGATGAGAATTGGAGTAGTTTGCTCCATAGATCCAATCTGCTCCAGCGGGATTACCAGGACTCTCTTGTTGTCTTTATTTATGCCGATAGCATGATCTTCTCTTCTAGAGAGCACATTGGCCTTGCCTATTGTAGCTCCAGGCTTGTGTATCCATTTCAGATTAAATCTAGATAAATATTGTGCCCATTGTGCCTGTCAGCAGTTGAGATCTTGTCTCATCTGATACCATTGAAGATTCTGGTGATCATTCCATACTTCCACAGGAAATCTAGCTCCTTCGAGATAATGTCTCCATTTTTCCAATGATTTTATGATGGAGAGCATCTCTTTGTCTGAGATGGGATAATTCCATTCTGTGGGTTGCATACTATGAGAAGCATATACTATGGGGTGCCACTTGTCTCCTTTCTTAATTGAGAGCACTGCTCCCATGGCATAGTCCAAAGCGTCAGCTTCTAAATGGAATTCACAATCTATATCTGGGTATGCTAAAATGGGGGCAGATATGAAAGCATTTTTAAGTGTTTCAAATGCTTCTTGTTGAGCTAAGCCCCATTCAAATGAGATTTCTTTCTTCAAGAGATCGTTAAGTGGTCTAGCCACTTGAGAGAAATTGATAATGAAGTGGTGATAGAAGTTGGCTAATCCTAGAAAGCTCCTAACTTCTTTAACATTTGAGGGAACAGGCCATTGAGTTATGGCCTCAACCTTCTTTGGATCCATAGAAATGCCATTCTTTCCCACAATCATGCCCAGAAAATCTACTTCTGTGACACAAAAGCAGCATTTGGGGGCCTTTACAAAGAGGTCATTCTCCTTTAAGCGTCATAATACTTCTAGCACGATTCGATCGTGTTTCGCTTGATTGTTCGTTTTTGTGAATATTAGTAGGTCATCTATATAGACCACTATCATGTCATCCATGTTGGCAAAGATTTCATTCATTATGGCCTGGAATGTGGCAGGGAAATTGCATAATCCAAAATACATCACGAGGGGTTCATATGCTCCTCTGAAGCATACAAAAGTGGCTTTCCATTCATCACCCTTTTTGATGCAGACATTGTTATATCCCCATCTTAGATCCATCTTGGTAAATAATTTAGCGTCTTTAAGCTTGTTCACAAGCTGTGAGATCAGAGGCAATGGATAATTGTTTTTGATGATGTGCTCGTTTAGATAACAGTAATCCTGTACCATTTGTTTACCACCATCCTTTTTTGGAATAAAGAATACAGGGGATGTCTGTGGAGATTTCAATGGACGAATATAGCCTTTCTTCATTTGTTCCTCTAAGAACACAGTGACTTCTTCTTGTTCGTCGATCGAAAGAGGAATAATCCTTTCTTTGCGGGGTTTGAAATCATCTTGCAATTCAATTGTGTGGTCCCACGGCTTGTGCAGGGGCATTCTCTTGGAGTCTTTCTTTGAGAACACCGTGAGGTAATCATGATATTCTTTTGGTACTAATTGTTCCGGGGGAGTTTCCTTTGATTGTACCTGTTCCAGGACTTTCTTTTGTTCATTACTCCTTTTCAGGGAGTTTATCCAGTGGTACACGTTATAGCTTTGATCTAGCTGCTCTTTTCGAAGCATTTGTAAAAACTTGCTTGGGGTGGAATCACCTTGTTGGAGATTTCGACAGTGTTGGGAACATCTTGTCAATCTAACCAATCCGGTAGTCCAATCTATATCTGGGTTGTGGTGCTATAACCACTCATATCCCAGAATAAACTTGAATTTTCCTAAGTTGGTGACCTCTGCTGTCAATTTCTCACAATGACCTTTATATTTCATAACAAGCTGACAATTATGCATTATTTTTCCAGCAGTGTTGAGGGTACCATCAGCATTGTATACCACTATAGGGTGTCATAATGGGGTTAAAGGTAAATGAAGATGCTGTGCAAAACTTTGATCGATGAAGATCGCATTTGCTCCAGAATCTAGGAGGACAGATGTTTTTGTGAAAGGTATTTTGAGTTTCGGGGTGATTTTTATCGGGAGCACTATATTCTTCTGGGGATTAATTGTTCTTAGGAAATGGAATTCTTCCTTTACAGATTCTGATATGAGATCATCAAGATCTGCTTCTGTTAAGTCTGGGTACATTGCTTGAACATCATGTCGTTTTTGTTCAGGGGTGGGAGTAGAAGTTTCCATACTTCTTATCTCCTTTATTTCGGGGAAAACTTCGTCTTTCGTGGTTATATGCAAATTAAGCACTAGTGTTTCATTCCAGCCAAGCTCATCATCTAGATGAGATCTGCTCGACAGCAAAGATAAAGTTTCTTCTATTTCCAGAATAGCATAACGATTCGGGCTTCCTCCTTTCCCAGATCTAGGGGGTTGCCCTAATCTTTTCCCTTCTTGGATATGGTTTCGTAATCTTGGAACCAGGCACGGGCTTCATCAAAGCCCATTCCTGCAATGGATTTATTCCAATCTCATTCCTTTCGTTTGTTAGGTTTTTCTGATGATGACTCCTCTTCTGAGTTCATTTCTCAGATATTTCTTGAAGGGTGACCCGTAGTGCACCATTTAGCATGTTCTCCTCTGAGGAATTTGCATTTTTCACATGCCTTTTTGGGTTTAGAGCATTTGGATGCTATGTGGGGTCCTTGACAATTAAAGCACTTCATGGGTTGTGTTCCTTGCCCCTTTTGGATGGCATCCACATCTATGGCATTTGGATCTCAGGGAGGTCTGGTGATTCTGTCAGCAGTTCCATGCTGGATGAATCCCAGCAATTCTTGTCTTTCTCCATATTCCTTTACTTTGGCCATGAACATGGCGCAGTCTTTGTATTGTCTGTCATATAGAAAAAGATATTTGACCATATTCTGATTCATGTTTCATTCCATGATCTGTAGAATGCGATCTCCATTGTAATCTGTGGAGGCGAGGTAATTTTCCAATTTTACGAGATATTGGGCTACTGTCATCTTATCGGTTTGTTTCAGATTCTCAATCTGACGTCTAGCCCACTCTTTCTCATTGGTTAAGCGGAAATGAAGCTCTATGAGCTTTTTGAATTCGGGCCAATCCGTGGTATCCCCTTTTAGGATTTTATTCAGATGGACATGTGCGAATGCTTTTGCATCACCTTTCATCATTTGGAATAGTATGGCTTTAACTCTGGCTTCTCCATGGAGTACACCCATATTTTCTTATCTCCATACTTGTGCCTTTGTCCACCATTCTTTGAACTTTCTTCCTCATGTTCCATCATACTCTCCTGGATTGGCAACGATCTTAGTTATCCTAGCACCACTTTGAGAGGATGGTTCAGCTTTTACTTGCTCTTCCATTTCCTCTATATCTTCTCGCAATTTTTTGTTTTCATGTAATATCTGTTCCATAGCCCAGCTATGAATGTCAAGATACTCCTTGAGATGGATTCCTAACTGGAACAAGTCATTTTTAGATGATCCAGCTAACGTGTCAAGTGCATTTGTGAGATGTTTGGGCAATGCCATGATTTAATCAAAGGCAGCAATAGTGGTGTTATTGTCTCCTTAATCGGATCTCACTAGTTCAGGAACATGCCAGTCGTTCTCGTTAAACCAACCTCCATGGTATCTCCAATTATCTCTGGAGGCTTTTGTCAGGCTTACTATGCTGAAGCTTATTCTGAAAGGGTTTTCTTCAGTCTTGTATATGTGTACTACTGTGAGTATGGGTGCATTGCATTCAACAACTAGTTTTATGATCCAGCAAGTTACAAGGGTGCAGACAAGGAACAGTCTGATGATGGTGGCAAGGATGAGCTCAAATGTAGAGATCATTTAATAGTTCTGACAGTTGTTAGGGCATTGTTGGAGTCCTTCTCCAAAGATCCAACCGTCTGAAGTGGTGTTATGTGCAGGTACTACTCCTATGAAAGTGGAGTAAGGAGTGCAAAAAGTCTTGCTCTTGTTTGTGACAAAGAGAATTGGAACTTGCAAATCAGTTGCATACTTGGCGATCCACCTAAGGAAGTAGATGGTGATGATGTAAAAAATCAGGCTAAATGAAAGAAGGATGACGATCAATTGCATTCAGTATTTGTATGATCGTGCAGGGATATCTCGTAATCTAATCCTGCTTCCCCTTTCTATTCCTCTTTTAATTTCCTGCTGATATTGCCAGCATTGCCTTTTCTTAGGCAGTGGTGGTGCTGCAGGTGCTTCTTCAAACTCGTACTCTGACCAGCCTTCCGATCTTTTTCTTTTTGGAAGATTGAAGGTCCGACTATAGAAATTGGCCTGTACCATCAAAGCTAAAGCGTAAAATCCCCTCTCTTCTTCTAAGGGCAGCCAATGCAGTGGTGACCGATCGGCAACATCTATAATACTTGGACCTGGGCTGCAATCGTTCGGGTCGAGGGTAGAAGGAAGGAGGAGGTCGGGGCTGTCTTCTTTTCTCTCTTCTTTCATAGGGGTTGATGCTATAAGAGGGATGACTATGTCCTCTTCCTTCACGTCTGTGGCTGGTGATATACTCTCTTCACAGCCATTCTCTGTTCTCACGTCTCCGTTGATCGTATCTCTCACGATCAAGTCCTAATGGGGGAAGCCTGGTAAAGAACCTTCTAACTCTTGTAAGAAGGCGGTGGCTGGCAAGACAGATCTGTTCCCACCCTCTGGGACCTGTGCAGCCGGTTCTTGCTCTTCTCTCAGCTCTGCCCATTGGTGACTGACAATAAAGGAACAAAGGGAGTGGTGGAACTGGGGGAAGGATACTAGCACTCATTAGTACTGGTCCTGTAGTAGAAGGGGTCACTAGAAAGAATAAGAGTCTAGTCTAATGAAACAGCTGAACCCTCTTTTGGGAGCATAGACCAGTTCTACTACAACTATCAGCTAAAAAGTAAGAGGTGGTACTAACTCACTATGATTAGTAGAGAGTTGAGAGATGGGCTTGAGGCTTAGTAGTCAAGTTCAGGTGAAGACCAAGAGACTAGACTGGGGATCTACCCAGCGTCGTCCTTGATGTTTATATACTACTATACTATTTGTACATGTATTGCTAACCCTAATACCTGATTAGATAGAATGCTATGTCTACATAGTAGGGTGGCGACTAAGGTAAGAGTCCATGTTGTAGCTATCCAATAGCGATAAAGACATACCACAGCCTCTAGGGCTGAGGGGAGCGGAAATGAATAACACATTTGATACTGTGGGTGGTAGATCAAATGGAAAAGAAGCTGCAGCTGTGGTAATGAACTGGGCTGTACCATAGCCATGCAGAGCATGGAAATGAAAAGGATCACGCGGTGATTAAACAGGCATTGGCTACACGCGTTAGAAGTCTAGAAGGACCACAGTAAGGACCATGGCAAAAAATAGCCAAATGGAGATAGATCTGATCAGGAAGAAGAGCAGAAGATAAGCATGATCAGATTAGTCATGAAACGATAAGATAAGATCCAGCAAAAAGTCTACGCTAAGTCCGTTGCGATGAAGAGTCTACTAGAGACCATATACGAGATGGCAAGGATCATCACACCAACTCCCGAAAATGAGGAGATGGCAGAGATTGTTCTGAAGGCAGCGCTGTCAGATGGGAGTTATGTCCGAAAATACTAGAAATTGAGGGGATGTGGCCACAAGCGGTGAAGCTGACGTATTCGCCAGAAATACTATGGGGACTACCAAAGGTAGCCATGGTTCTGAAGTGAGTATTGTAAGTATGGGTATGAGACATGAGGTCTTGAGGACTAGAACAAGGTGTGAGTACAAATATATTGTCAAGTCTGGTCCCTCTGGAATGTTACTTCGGATAAGTCTGAGCTAGTGGGGCAGAGGTTCAGAGATTAGTACAGAGGTGGACCAAAGTCCAGACGGAGATAGTAACGGGTGGACTTAGAAGTGTGAGGACTTAGCACAGGACGTATGTGTTACACTCTTGCTCTAGTCCAGTCCTTGTTGAGACAGAGTTAAGGAAAAGGATAGAGGAAAGGAGACTGGAGGAAGTGAAGGAAACTTAATTGATATTCATACTGAGGAGAGTACAGTGGAATTGTACAGAATATATATACTACTGAAAAAACACCACTAGAATGGAGTGCATAGGACGGAGTCCGGTAATATGAAGTCTGGAGCTGTGACCGGTGTTAGCAGTCACTGGAGCTATGCTTCATAATGAACTCTAAGTGATGGAGAATGGAGACTGCAGAACTAATACTAAAGGAGATGTAAGATAAGAAGAACAAGGGGTACTATAATAAACAAAGTCTGAGGGTGAGGAACACCTTCCTGAGTAGATCATGCTGGAGTTGTGCTGTGCTAACTGGAGTTGAAGTCCAGGATATGACAACTTCCAAGCCAATTCTAAGTCTTTCTGCCATGATCATGCCAAAGTCACTTTCACATAGTCCTGAAACAACCAAAGAACTTTTGATCTTGAAGATGAAGTCTACTACTACTATCTTAGTAAAAGAATATAAGAGAGAACACTAACTTGTTCTGTTGAGGAAAGAGTAACCTTGAGGGGTGCTTAGTAGTCGAGTTCTGGGAAAACACCAAGAGACTAGACTGAAGATCTATCCAGCTTCGCCCTTGGTCTTATATACTACTATCTATTTGTACATGTTGTCTTAACCCTAATACCTGATTAGGATGACTGAGTTCCAATCTATGGTAAAGTCCATTTCTATATCTACACCATCCAATGGCGATAAAGGTGTACCACAGCCTCTAGGACTGAGGGGAATGGAAATGAAAAGAAGTTTGATACTGCGGGTGGCAGATCAAATAAAAGAGAAGCTGCAGCAGCAGTAATTAAATGGGCTGTGCCACAGCCATGCACTGCACAGAAATGAAAAGAATCTCAACAGAGATTAAAGAAGGGCACTGGCAAGGCAGTTAGAATATCAGAAGACACGGTGATTACCATGTGAAAGATTAGCCAAATGGAGATAGATCTGATCAGGAAGAAGGGCAGAAGATAAGCCTCGATCAGATAAGATTGAAGAAAAAGATAAGATCAAAGAAAAGAAAGTTCATGCTAAGTCTGTTTAATGAAGAGTCTACCAGAGACTGTATATGAGATGGCAAGGATCGTCACACTACCCCCCTCTAAAGATCATTGTCCAAATGATCAAAGGGGAGATAATGAGTTAGAACTTCAGTGATGTTTTTGGGATGTTTATGGAAAAGGAAGAGAAACTGTTTGGGATCAATTGTGAGGGCCCGAGGTGCAGAGGGATGGGCCTTGTAAAAGTTGAAGATTGCCTCTTTGGCGTTGGTAAGGTTGGAGCGTGGCTCCTAAGTTCTTTCAGTTTCATCATATCCCTTCCAGTGTATCAGGTATTCCAGTCAGTGTAGCCAATACCTGCTGTCCACTATGTAGTCAACTTCCCACTCATTATCTCGATCTTCAGTGACCTTAACAGGACTAGGCTGGTCAACTGGCTGTCCCTTGAGGTGTTCCTTGTAAGGTTTGATTTGGAAGATATTCACAACTGGGTGAATGCGCATAGAGTGGGGAAGCTTCAGTTCAACTGCATTTGTTCCAATGAGTTTCGTAATTGTGTATGGTCCATGAAACGGCAGAACCCTTTGGGGAACTTGAACCGGCTCTACTACAACTATCAGATAAAAGGATAAAAGAACTACTAACTCATTCTGTTGAGGAAAGAGTTGAGGTGGCAAAGGCTTAGTAGTCGAGTTCTGGAGAAGACCAAGAGACTAGACTGGGGATCTACCCAGCATCGTCCTTGGGGTTTATATACTACTATACTATTTGTACATGTTTGTCTAACCTTAATACCTGATTAGGTAGAATGCTATGCCTATGCAGTAGAGCGGCGACTAAGATAAGAGTCCATGTTGTAGCTATCCAATAGCAATAAAGGCGTACCACAGCCTCTAGGGCTGAGGGGAACGGAAATGAGTAACACGTTTGATACTGCGGGTGGCAGATCAAATGGAAGAGAAGCCGCAGCAGCGGTAATGAACTGGGCTGTGCCATAGCCATGCACAGCACGGAAATGAAAAGAATCACGCTGAAGCGGCAGAACCCGTTAGGGGAACTTGAACTGGCTCTACTACAACTATCAGCTAAAAGAATAAAGGGACTACTAACTCGTTCTGTTGAGGAAAGAGTTGAGGTGGCGAAAGTGTCTTAGTAGTCGAGTTCTGGAGAAAACCAAGAGACTAGACTGGGGATCTACCCAGCGTTGTCCTTGGGGTTTATATACTACTATACTATTTGTACATGTTTGTCTAACCCTAATACCTGATTAGGTAGAATGCTATGCCTATGCAGTAGGGCTACAACTAAGGTAAGAGTTCATGTTGTAACTATCCAATAGCAATAAAGGATCTGTATAGCCTCTAGGGCTAAGGGTTATGCCATCCAATGGCGTAAATGCGTACCACAGCCTCTAGGGCTAAGGGTAACAGAAATGAATAACACGTTTGATACTGCGGGTGGCAGATCTAATGGAAGAGAAGCCGCAGCAGTGGTAATGAACTGGGCTGTGCCATAGCCATGCACAGCATGGAAATGAAAAGAATCACTCAGTGATTAAAAGGGCGTTGGCTACACGCATTAGAAGTCTAGAAGGAACACGGTAATGACCGTGGCAAAGAATAGCCAAATGGAGATAGATCTGATCGGGAAGAAGAGCAGAAGATAAGCATGATCAGATTAGTCATGAAACAATAAGATAAGATCAAGAAAAAGTATATGCTAAGTCTGTTGTGATGAAGAGTCTGCCAGAGACCGTATACGAGACGGCAAGGATCGTCACACTACCCCCCACTTAAAGATCATTGTCCAAATGATTGAAGGGAAGACGATGAGTCACGACAGTGGTGACGTTTTCAGGACGTTTCTGAAAGAGGAAAAGAAACTGATCGGGTTCAATGGTAAGGGCTCTTGGAGCTGAGGGATGTTGTTTATAAAAGTCGAAAATAGCCTCTTTGGCATTAGTGAGGTTGGAATGTGGTTCCCAAGTTCTATCAGTTTCATCATATCCTTTCCAGTGTACCAGATATTCCAGTCGGTGTTGCCAATATCTGCTGTCCACTATGAAATCTACTTCCCATTTGTTATCTCTATCTTCAGTGACCTTGACAGGACCGGGCCGTTCAACCGGCTGACCTTCTAGTCGTTCCTTATAAGGTTTAATGCGAGAGATATTGACAACTGGATGGATCCTCATGGATCAGGGAAGCTTCAATTCCACTGCGTTGGTACCCATCATTTTAGTGATGGTGAATGGTCCAAGCCATCGTTCAGAAAGTTTCTTTGATGCACACGTAAGTCTAAGATTTTCTGTGGATAGCCAAACTTGTTGGCCCACTTGATACCCAGGGGAATTACTGTGAGATTGATCTGCATATTTCTTCTGATGTGCCTGTGCCACTTTCATGTTCTGCTGTACTTGATCAAATGTGGCAGCCATCTCATCAGCAAATCTTACTGCAGCGGGTGCTTTATCCGTTCTAAGCGGTTCTATTCCCATTCGGGGTTGGTATGAATGCGTGACTTCAAAAGGGGTCTTCTTGGTAGAAGCGTGTTGTTTAGAGTTAATGGAAAACTGGGCAATGGCAAGCCAATCTGCCCATTGATCTTGTTTTTCTGAACAAAAGATTCTCAAAAACTTTTGAACTTCTTTATTAACAATCTCTAATTGACCATCCGTTTGAGGATGAAAAGCGGTGCTAAGCTTGGTTTCAATAGATAATGCTTTGTTAATTTCCGTCATTACTTGCGCAGCGAATTGCGGTCCTCGATCTGAAACAATAGAAGATGGAAGTCCATGATGCTTCCATACATGATTCAGGAATAGTCGTGCCGTATCCAGGGCACTACACTGCTTGGTGCAAGGAATGAGTTCAACTTCTTTAGAAAATCGATCTACGACTGTGAGAATTGAATCAAACGATCTAGACCTTGGTAGATCGGTGATGAAATCTATGGAAATATGACTCCAGGGTCTTTCCGGAATGGATAACGGTTGTAATAACCCACTAGGGGCTTTATTGGTGCCTTTGAAACGTTGACATTGCTCACAATGAGTGACATATTCTTTCATGAATGTAGATATTCCGGGCCACCAGTAGAATCTTGAAATCAATTCTAAGGTTTTCTTGTATCCAGGGTGACCTGCTATGGGGGAATCGTGATATAATCTGAGAATATCCATTTTAATCAAGGCAGAGTCAGGTACGTATATGCGGCCTTGCGGATCGTGCAACAAGCCATCTTCTCCTTTGAGTAAAAAGTGTTTTCTGCCGAGATATATGGTATCTTTCTCCGTAAGCTTGCAAAGCTCGTTGAATATAGATTTATTAAGTCGTTCGCCTTCATCGGAGATGAGAATTGGAGTATCTTGCTCCATTGATCCAATCTGCTCCAGCAGTATTACTAATACTCCTTTGTTGTCTTGGTCAATGCTGATAGTGTGATCTTCTCTTCTAGAGAGAGCATCAGCTTTTCCCATTGTAGCACCTGGCTTATGAATCCATTTCAAGTTGAATCTGGATAAGTACTGCGCCCATCTAGCTTGTCTTCGGTTGAGATCTTGTCTCGTTTGATACCATTGAAGATTCTGATGATCATTCCAGATTTCCACTGGAAATCTAGCTCCTTTGAGATAATATATCCATTCTTCTAGAGATCGTATGACTGAAAGCATTTCCTTATCGGAAATAGGGTAATTTCGTTCGGCTGGTTGCATGCTATGCGAAGCGTAAGCGACAGGATGCCATTTGTCATCTTTCTTGATTGAGAGCACAGCTCCTGTGGTGTAATCTGAGGCATCAGCTTCTAAATGAAATTCGCAGTCTATATCTGGATAGGCTAGAACTGGAGCCATTACAAACAAATTCTTGAGCATTTCAAATGCTTCTTGTTGTTCTGTTCCCCATTCAAATGGAGTTTCCTTCTTTAGGAGGTTGTTTAGGGGTTTAGCCAATTTTGAGAAGTCAGAGATGAAGCGTCGATAAAAGTTTGCTAATCCTAAAAAGCTTCTTACTCCTTTGACGTTGGTGGGAATGGACCATTGCGTTATAGCCTCTACCTTCTTTGGATCCATAGAAATGCCGTTCTTTCCCACAATCATGCCCAGAAAATCTACTTCTGTGACACAAAAGCGACATTTGGGGGCTTTCACAAAGAGGTCATTCTCTTTTAGACATCGTAGTACTTCTCGCACGATTCTATCGTGTTCTTCTTGGTTATCCGTTTTTGTGAATATTAATAAGTCGTCGATATAAACCACTACCACATCATCCATGTCGGCAAAGATTTCATTCATCATAGCCTGGAACATGGCAGGTGAATTGCATAATCTGAAATACATTACAAGGGGTTCATATGCTCCTCGAAAGCATATGAAAGCGGCCTTCCATTCATCTCCTTCTTTAATGCGTACATTATTGTATCCCCACCGTAAATCCATTTTGGTAAATAGTTTGGCATCTTTCAGCTTGTCCACAAGCTGGGATATCAACGGGAGTGGATAATTGTTCTTGACGGTATGTTCATTGAGATATCAGTAATCCTGTACCATTCGTTTTCCACCGTCTTTCTTAGGAACAAAGAACACAGGGGATGTTTGTGGAGATTTAGAAGGGCGAATATATCCCTTTTGGATTTGTTCATCCAGGAACGTGGTAACTTCTTCCTGTTCATCTATAGATAGAGGAATGATCCTTCCTTTTCGGGGTTTAAAGTCTTCTTGCAATTCTATTACGTGATCCCATGGTTTTCATAAAGGCATTCGCTCGGAATCCTTCTTTGAAAACACCGTAAGATAATCATGGTATTCTTTCGGTACTAATTGTTCAGGAGGGACTTCTTTTGGTTGTATTCATTCAAGCAACTTCTGTTGTTCCGTATTCCTTTCTAAGGAATTGATCCAATGATACACATTATAGCTTTGATCTAGCTGTACTTTTCAAAGCATCTGTAAAAACTTGCTTGGGGTGGAATCACCTTGTTGGAGATTTCGACAATGTTGGGGACATCTAGTCAATCTAACCAATCCAGTTGTCCAATCTATATCTGGGTTGTGGCACTGTAACCACTCATATCCCAGGATAAATTCAAACTTTCCTAAATCAGTGACCTCTGCTGTCAATTTCTCTTGATGACCTTCGTATTCCATAACAAGCTGACAGTTATGCATTATTCGTCCAGCAGCATTAAGGGTACCATCAGCGTTATACACCGCTATAGGGTGTCTTAAAGGGGTTAAAGGTAAATGAAGACGCTGTGCAAATTTTTGATCAATGAAGATTGCATTTGCTCCAGAGTCTAGGAGGGCAGATGTTTTTGTGAAAGGTATATTTAACTTCGGGGTTATTCGTATGGATAGAACTATATCCTTCTGGGGATTTAGAGTTCTTAGGAAATGAAATTCCTTTTCTTTCGAGTCAGGTAATAGATCATCTAGATCTTCTTCAGTTAAGTCCAGATACATAGTCTGAACATCATGTCATTTTTGTTCAGGGGTGGGATTAGAAGTTTCCATACTTCGTATCTCCACTACTTCTGGGAAAACTTTCTCTTTCTTGGTTATATGCGAATCAAGTACCAGTGTCACGTCCCGGCCGAGCTCATCATCTAGATGAGACCCGCATGACGGCAAAGATAAAGTTTCTTCTATTTCCAGAATAGCATATTGGTTCAGGCTTCCTCCTTTCCCAGATCTAGGGGGTTGCCCTAATCTTTTCCCTTCTTGGAAATTGTTTCGTAGTCTTGGAACCAGGCACAGGCTTCATCAAAACCCATTCCTGCAATAGATTTACCCCAATCTTTTCCTTTTCCTTTCGAGGGTTTCAGATCTTCCGTTTCTTCTTCTGAATTTATTTTTCGGATGTTACGAGAAAGCCATCCCATGGCGCACCATTTGGCATGTCCTCCTCCAAGGAATTTACATTTTTCACATGCCTTTTTGGGTTTTGGGCATTTCGAGGCCATGTGGGGACCTTGGCAATTAAAACATTTCAGGAGACAAGATCCTGGTCTCTTTTGAATGGCATCTACGTCCATTGTGTTCGGATCTTTCGCAGGTCTGGAGATTCGATCGGCAGTTCCTCGCCAAATGAATCCTAATAGCTTCTGTCTTTCTCCATATTCCTTTACTTTGGCCATGAAGGTGGCACATTCCTTGTACCATCCATCTCGTAAGAAGAGGTATTTGACCATATCTTGATTCATGTTTCGTTCCATGATCTGCAAGATATGATCTCTGTCGTATTCAGCTGTTGCTAAGTAATTTTCCAGCTTGATAAGATATTGGGCTACCGTCATCTTATCGGTTTGTTTCAGATTTTCAATCTGTCGTCTAGCCCATTCTTTTTCATTCGTTAAGCAGAAATGAAGCTCAATAAGCTTCTTGAACTCAGGCCAATCTGTTTCATCCCCTTTTAGGATTTTATTGAGATGGGCTCATGCGAATGCTCCAGCATCGCCTTTAGTCATTCTTGACAATATCGCTTTTACTCCCGCTTCTCCTTTTAGTACTCCTAGGTTTTCCTGTCTCCATACTTGGGCTTTCATCCACCATTCTTCAAACTTTCTTCCCCTAGTACCATCATACTCTCCTAGATCAGCTACGATCTTGGTAATCCTGGCACTTTTGCTAGAGGATGGTCCAGCCTTTACTTGTTCTTCCATTTCTTCAATATCTTCTCGCAGTTTTCTGTTTTCTCGTAAGATTTGTTCCATAGCCCGGCTATGTACATCGAGATATTCTTTAAGATGAATTCCCAACTGGGATAACTCATTCTTTGATGATCCAGCAAGTGCATCAAGCGCTTGAGAAAGGTGTTCGGGTAATGCCATGATAGTCTAATCAAAGGCAGCAATGGTGGCGTTATCGTCGTCCTGATCTGATCTTACTAATTCAGAGACGTGCCAATCGTTCTCGTTAAACCAACCTCCGCGGTATCTCTAATTATCTCCAGAGGCTTTAGTCGGGCTTACTATGCTGAAGCTTATTCCAAAAGGATTTTCTTTGGTCCTATATGCGTGTACTACTGCAAGTATCAGGGCGTTTTGATCAATGACAAGTTTTATGATCCAGCAAATTATGATGGTGCTAATGAGGAAGATTCCGATGAATGTGGCGAGGATGAGCTCAAACTTTGAGATCATTCAGTACTGTTGGCAGTTGTAGGGGCGTTGTTGAAGTCCTTCTCCAAAGGTTCAACCGTCTGAGGTTGCGTTGATAGCTGGTACCACTCCTATGAAGGCGAAGTAAGGTGTTCTGAAAGTCCTGCTTCGGTTTCCTACGAAGAGGATTGGGACTTGTGAATCAGTTGCATACTTGGCAATCCACTTCAGGAAGTAGATTGTGATGATGTAAATCGTCAGGCTAAAAAGAAGAAGAATGACAATCAATTGCATTCAATACTTGTAAGAGTGAGGTGGGATGTTTTATAATCCTATCCTACTTCCTCTTTCTATTCCTCTCTTTATCTCCTGTTGGTACTGCCGGTGTTGCCTTTTCCTAGGCGGCGGCGGTGCTTCTTCAAATTTGTACTCTGACCAGCCTTCCGATCTTCTTCTTTCAGGAAGGTTAAAGGTCCGACTATAGAAATCGGCCTGTCCTGTCGAAGCTAAAGCATAAAATCCCCTCTCTTCTTCTGAGGGCAGCTGATGCAGTGGTGACCGATCAGTGATGTCTATAATACTCAGACCCGGGCTGCAGTCGTTCGGATCGGGGGTAGGAGGGAGGAGGAGGTCGGGGCTGTCTCCTTCTCTCTCTTCTTTCGTAAGGTTTGATACTGTAAGGGGAATGACTATGTCCTCTTCCTTCATGTCTGTGGCTGGCGATGTACTCTCTTTGCAGCCGTTCTCTTCTCTCAGATCTCCGTTGATCGTATCTCTGATGATCGAGTTCTGATGGGGGAAGCCTGGTAAAGAAGCCTCTAACTCTCGTAAAAAGGTGGTGGCAGGCGACTCTAATCTATTCCCACCCTCTGGGACCTGTACGGCCGGCTCTTGCGCTTCTCTCGGCTCTGCCCGTTGGCAACCAACGATGAAGGGACGAAGGGAGTGGTGGAACTGGGGGAAGGACACTAGCACTCGTTAGTACTAGTCCTGTAGTAGAGATGGTCACTAGAAAAGATAAGAGTTTAGCCTAATGAAGTGTCAAACTCCAATAGACTTCTACACCCGTTGGTGTGAGTCCTCTCAGAGACCGTTGTCTAGGAGAGTAGAATAGTCTAGTCTAATGAAATGGCAGAACCCAAAGGTGAACTTGAACCGTCTCTACTACTACTTAATAAAAAGGACTAACTCATTCTGATGAGGAAAGAGTTGAGGTGGTGCTAAGACTTAGGAGTCAAGTTCCGGAGAAAACCAAGAGACTAGACTGGGGATCTACCCAGCATTGTTCTTGGGGTTTATATACTACTATACTATTTGTACATGTTTGTCTAACCCTAATATCTGATTAGGTAGAATGCTATGCCTACACAGTAGGGCTACAACTAAGGTAAGAGTCCGTGTTGTAACTATCCAATAGCAATAAAGGATCTGTATAGCCTCTAGGGCTAAGGGTTATGCCATCCAATGGCGTAAATGCGTACCACAGCCTCTAGGGCTAAGGGTAATGGAAATGAATAACACATTTGATACTGTGGGTGGCAGATCTAATGGAAGAGAAGCCGCAGCAGCGGTAATGAACTGGGCTGTGCCATAGCCATGCACAGCATGGAAATGAAAAGAATCACTCAGTGATTAAAAGGGCGTTGGCTACATGCATTAGAAGTCTAGAAGGAACACGGTAATGACCGTGGCAAAGAATAGCCAAATGGAGATAGATCTGATCGGGAAGAAGAGCAGAAGATAAGCATGATCAGATTAGTCATGAAACAATAAGATAAGATCAAGAAAAAGTATATGCTAAGTCCGTTGCGATGAAGAGTCTGCCAGAGACCGTATACGAGACGGCAAGGATCGTCACAATGAGTAGACATACAGGACACATAATCATTCATCTGGAGAAGCTGAACTGGCAAAGCAGACTGTGAATCAGAAGACATAATAGGTACAGGGACAGAGCACAAAGAAAGAAAAAGAGAATAGTTGGAAGGGCCAATCCAACCTCCACCCCTGGCAGATATACCTGGCATATTGATAGTTTGCTTCAAGACTCGAGTGGAACAAAGAATGACGTACAATCCCAATGGT
>JBBPUB010000305.1:0-18327 GCA_038094415.1 Xerocomus alliaceus | reverse complement strand
GGCCTGCAACAGGCGATTACGATTTTGGAGGAGTTAACCAGGTCGACTCCAGTTTCGGACGACCGGTACTGTGCAGTCTTAGTGAATCTCGGGGTGGCACTATTGTATCGATTCAACCACCTCAAGCTGCTGGGTGACCTTGAGGCAGCAGTCTTGAGGCACCGGAGTGCAGTTAACCTCACCCCTCATAATCACTCCGAGCGGCCCGCTCGTCTTAACAACCTCGGCAACTCTCTTCAAACTCGCTTCAAGCGCGTCGGGGAGCGTATTGACCTCGAGAACGCAATTTCGACTCTCAAGGAGGCCGTTGACCTCACCCCCCATGATAATCCTCACCTAAAGTCCACCTGCCTTGGAAACCTTGGTGCTTTCTTCCTCGATCATTTCGAGCTCATCGGGGAGCCGCGTGATCTAGAAGATTCAATTTCCATACTCAAGGATGCTATGGACCTCACTCCCCATGGGCACCCTCACAAACCCGCTCATTTTAACGACCTCGGAAATTCACTCAAAGCTCGTTTTGAGCGCTCCGGGGACCTCAGTGACCTCGACAATGCAATTTTGAGACATAGAGGTGCTGTCGAACTCACCCCTCATGGCCACCCTGTGACAATCCTTGCTGTCTCATATACAGTCTCTGGTAGACTCTTCATTAATGGACTTAGTGTGAACTTTCTTTTCTTTAATCTTATCTTTTTCTTCTATCTTATCTGATTGGAGCTTATCTTCTGCTTTTCTTCCCAATCAGATCTATCCCCATTTGGCTAACCTTTCACATGGTAATCACTGTGTCTTCTGATCTTCTAACTGCCTTGCCAATGCCCTTCTTTAATCTCTGTTGAGATTTCTTTCATTTCTGTGCAGTGCATGGCTGTGGCATAGCCCACTTAATTACTACTGCTGTGGCTTCTCTTCTATTTGATCTGCCACCCACAGTATTAAACTTATTTTTATTTCTGATACCCTCAGCCCTAGAGGCTGTGGAACAACTTTATCACCATTGGATGGCATAGACATGGACACAGACTTTACCATAGATTGGAATTCAGTCATCCTAATCAGGTATTAGGGTTAAGACAACATGTACAAATAGACAGTAGTATATAAGATCAAGGATGAAGCTGGGTTGATTCCCAGTCTAGTCTCTTGAATTTTCCCCAGAACTCAACTACTAAGCACTCCTCAAGGCAACTCTTTTCTCAATAGAATGAGTTAGTCTTTTTTTTCCTCTCACTTTACTAAGATAGTTGTAGTAGACTTCGCCCAAGTCCACAATTGGTTTTGGTTGTTTCATTAGACTAGATTCTCCTCTAGTAACAACCTCTACTATAGAAAGGGTACTAACTGACACTAGTGCCCATCCAGTTTCACCACTCCCTGCATCCCTTCATTATCAGGACTTTCTACAGATTGCTGAGAGAAGGGCCAGAACAGGCCGCACAGGTCCCAGAGGGTGGGAACGCTTTCTTATCTTCTGCTGAAGCCTTCTTAAGAGAACTCAAAGGTTCTTTATTCGGCCACCTCCATTAGGACTTGATCATGAGAGATACGGTCAAAGAAGAGCTGAGATTAGAGATTGGCTTTGAAGAAAGTACATCACCAATCACCGAAGAGAAGGAAGAGGACATAGTAGTCCCCCTTACTCTATCAGACCCTATGAAACCAGACCCAGACCACAACAGCCCTGACCTCCTCCTACCTCCTATCCCTGACCCGAACAACTGCAGTCCTAGACCGAGTATCGTAGACGAAGGTCAGTCCTCACTGTATTGGCTGCCCTCGGAAGAAGAGAGGGCATTTTACGCTATAGCTTCGATAGTACAGGCCAATTTTTATAGTTGGACTTTCAACCTTCCAAAGCAAAGAAGATCAGAGGGGTGGTCTGAGTATGAATTTGAAGAAGCACCAGTTCGGCCTAAGAAAAGAAGTAGGCAAACTTATGAACAAGAAATAGCTAGAGAAGGATCTAGCAGATTTCAACTCTGCAACCTTCCAAGAAAATCTTACAAATATTAGATAAAAATGTCTCTTCCTACAGATTTAATTAATACTCTTGATGTGCTCTCTAACTCCTCAAACAACAACTACACTCAACTAGGCATTTATCTAAAAGCCTATTTGGAAGATCAAGCTCAAGCAATGCTGAACATTGTAAAAGACAACTAACAAATGAGGGAGGAGCTTGAGCAAATGGAAGAGCAAGTAAAAGCAGGAGGAGGACGAGGAGCTCAAATTATGAAAATCATTGCTGACCCTGGAGAATATGACAGCACCAGGGGCCATAAATTTGAAGAGTGGTGGATGAAAGTCCAAGTATGGCACAATGAGAATATTGCAGTACTTGGTGGAGTAGCAGGAGTAAAAGCAGTGCTCTTGTGAATGACAAAAGAAGATGCTGGAGCTTTTGCTTAGGCACATTTAATCAAAATCTTAAAAGGCAATGAGATGGATTGGCTGGAGTTCAAAAAGCTAATTGAACTTCACTTCCGATTGACCAATGAGAAAGAGTGGGCTTGCTGCCAACTCAAAAATCTTAAACAAGGAGACAAGATGACAGTCTGTCAAGTCCAGGTCCTCCAGACTAGTCCAACGATGTCTGGAACGGAGTTGCAATGGAAGGGTGAGAAAAGGATGGGTGGAATGAAGGGGGCGAGGATGTTTGGCATAGGACTTATGTGTCACGCCCTTGTACTCGTTATCCTCAGAGTCAGAGGTCAGATGAGCGCAGAGCTCGAGGTTGGAAATGTGAGAAGGAGACTAATTTGATATTCAAACTGAAGTATGTACAAGTTGGAGTACCATATTTACACTATGGAGTCCAAATGGATTAGTAATGGAATGTGACAGGTTGTCAAAGGTGAAACAGAATGAGTAATGATATATCAAAGTTGGAGACAGGTTGGGGACATGCCCGAGACAGGTCAGAGACAAGTCAGAGACAGATGTCTGAGACAGGTCCAGGACAGGTTGGAGACAGATGTTGGGCTGTCATACTAAGCAAGACATCTGCTCGGAGAAACTAAGAATGAGAATAACTGAAGGAGATCATATGAATTGGGAATACAAGAGATGAGATAAGAGATATCTAGGAGATCATGCCAGAGAGTACTGGAGTACTGGAGTTGGAGCGGTATGTGACAGTATCCCCCCCTTAGGCCTGAACCCCTGAAGGCCGTTAGCCGGTAGACAATACAGAGTGGCAGAGCCTGAATTTTAATTGTACCCCGATTTATAAGTCTGGTTAGCCTATGGTCGCACCTTAACTTTGAACCAACACCATGTCTGAAAAACAACAACCATACGCCGACATCAAGGAGTGGAATGACAATGATGCGTTGTGAAACGCAAAGGTGGCAGAGCGGAGGCAGAGGGCAAAGGCAAGAAAGGAAGAGGAGGCATGGAGGAAGGCAGAGGAGGAGGCGCAGAAGGCAGAGCAGGCGTGGAAAGTGGTAGAGGAGGCTGTGAAAAAAAAGGATAAGTGCTGCCCCATAGGAACCGACCGGGACTGACCAACCACAGGTGGCAGAGGTAACTGCTCAGCAGAGCCAGAGCAAGGGAAAGGTGCAGGTGCAGAGTGGCCCTCCCACATGCCAGAGGTGCGATGAGCGTGGGCTCGAGTGTCAGCTCAGACTGGGCAAGTTGACCTCGTGCATGGAGTGCCACGAGGCAAAGGCGAAGTGTGAGTGGCCCGAAGAGGAGAAGCTGGAGCAGCAGAGGAAAAGGGCTGTCGTGGAATTGGAGAGGCCAGTGAAGTGGGTGAGGATGGAGAGGAGTAGCACCATAGCTGGGCCTAGTGGCTCAGGAGGTTTGGCTCTGGAGTGGATGAAGGCCCTCTGGGGCATTTCAAAGTCGATCAAGGGACTCCAGGAGGCGGTCCGGTTGCAAATGAGGTGGCAGATCCACCAGATGCAGGCAGTGGAGGAGCTGGTGTGGCTGAAGGTGGAGGAGGTGTACAGGTCGGGCATGGACATGGACATGGGGGTGGAGAGTGGAGCGGAGGAAAAGGTGGCAGCGGAGTTGGTGGAGTTGGGGGCAGAGGAGAAAGAGGCGATGAGGAGGGAGTTCACGGAGGAGGAGTTGGGGAGTGAGTCTGAGTCAAAGGCATAGTGTAGGTAGAAGGACATTGCAGGTAACTATAATGAACATGTTTTGGCCGCACGGAGCGAGATCAAACAGAATGATCAAGTGGAGGAAGGACTGGGCCTGTCTGGGTACTGCAGATGAAAGTCGTTAATGAGTCTGGAGGCATGTTCAAGCTCCATGGCTAGAAGCCAGGAGGTCTCATCTTCAGTACCTTCATAGCCAGACCAGCATATCAAGTATAACAGCTTGCAATTTCTTCGCCTACAGTCAATCTTTGAATCAAGAATTTCCGCTATTTCATACTCCAATTTGCCTTCAATTTCAACCAGAGGTGGCGGAGCCTGAGTCCAGTCTGGAATTGTGTTTGGAACTGAGGGTTCTAATTGGGATACATGAAAGACCGGATGTACGGACTTCATAGTAACTGGGAGTCGAAGTGTGAAGGAGTGTGTACCAGCTTGGGCGATAATGGTATAAGATCCTAGGTTTTTCTCCGATAATTTTTTAGAGGGGCACATGGATCGGAAGTACTTAGCCTTGACGAAAACCTGGTCACCAACCTTAAAGTCTGGTGCCGGGGTTCGCTTGGCGTTAGTGGGACCTTGGTATTGTTTCTAAGCAGCAGCAATCTCCTCATGGAGGTAGGAATGAAGGGAGTCGAGGTCGATGGAGTATTCCCGTGCTCTGGTGGAGGTGAGGTCTCTCTCCGGATGTACTGTCAAGTTCAGATGGTAATCCTTGTTAGTGAAGAAGGGAGAAACTCCAGTGGTTGCATTCGGCGCGTTGTTGTATATGAACTCTGCTAAGGGAAGGAGTTCAGACCAGTTGTCCTGTTGATAATTGCAATAGACCCAAAGGTACTGCTCCAGAGTCTGGTTCATATGCTCTGTTTGACCATCTTCCTCCGGATGGTAACTGGAGGTGAAGTGGAGTCGGATGTTGAGGGCCTTTCCGAGTGAGTGGAAGAAGTGAGAAATGAACTCCAAACCTCGATCGGAGGTGATGTGAGAGGGAACTCCATGCTTTGAAAAGACATGAAGGAGGAAGAGTTTTGTGAGCTCCGGAGATGTCACCTTATCGTCAGTCAGGATGAATATACATTGCTTGGAAAGGTGATCGACAACGACTAGGATGGCAGTGTGTCCGGAGGACACAGGAAGTTGTTCAATGAAGTCCATGGATGTGGAATTCCACGGCTTCTCAGGAATTGGGAGCTGTTTTAGGAGTCCATAGGGCTTATGTCTAGGGACCTTGGCTCGAGCACAGGCTGTGCAAGAAGAGACATACTCCTTGACAAATGTCCGGATGCCTGGCCAGGTATATTCCCAACGGATTAGCTCCAAAGTGCGATTTTGTTTGAAATGTCCAGATAGTGGATGATCATGCTTATACCAGAGCACATGGAGTCGGAGGTTATCAGCATCCAGAACATAGATATGATTATCCAAATGGAGGAAGCTGTTGGAGTCGATGGACCAGTGTGAATCGGGGTCAGAGTCAGAGAGGTGGATGGCAGTGATGGGGTTGGAGGGAAGGGCAGAGAGAATATCGCTGTGAAGTGACTCAATGTCAAAGAGGGTGCTGGCCTGGAGAACCGGAGCTGCAAGATAAGTGGCCCATAAGGACGCAGCAAGCTGTTCCTGAGTAAAAATGGGGCGGAAGTTGTGGGGATTAATGTGAGTGTAGTTCCTATCCCCCTCTTTGGGGTAGACATCCCAGCATCTAGTAAGGGCATCAGGCTTGGCTCTGAGGTGTCCAGGGCAGAAACGAACGATCAGATTGAACTGGAAAAGGAACTCTGACCACTGGGCCTGCTGGCGAGTCAGGAGCTTGGTAGTGGTGAAATACTCCAGATTTTTGTGATCAGTGATGACGTCAACTGGAGTTTCGGAACCTTCAAGGTAGTGGTGCCAAGTCCAGAATGTCTCATGGATGGCGAGTAGCTCCTTGTCATGAATGTCATAATTGAGCTCCAGAGAATGGAGCATCCGAGAGTAGTAAGCAACTGGCTGGATTTCCTCGTTCATACAATGGATAGAGAGGATACCAGCAATAGCATAGTCAGAGACATCGGTTTCTACTATGATCAGAGTGTCCAGAACCCAGTGGGTAAGGATTGGAGCCAAGGTAAAGGCATCCTTGAGCGCCTGGAAGGCAGAACGACAGTCTGCGGAGAAGTTCCATGGAGTACCCTTTCATGTGAGTCGGGTCAGGGGAACAACAATATCGGAGTAGTTATGAATGAAACGCCTATAGAAATTCGCAAAACCCAAGAAGGACTGGATGTCCTTGACTTTCCAAGGCTTGGGCCAATCTAAGATTGCTTTAACCTTTTCCAGAGACATGGTAAGTCTGGAGGGAGAGAGTTGGTATCCGAGATAATCGGTGAAGTCAGTGTGGAATTCGCACTTATCTAGGTGGGCGTAAAGTCTGTGTTTGCAGAGTCGACGGAGCACTTCCTGGACATGCTCCTTGTGGGAGGCCTTGTCCGCGGAGTAGATGAGGATGTCATCAAGATAGACTATAACACAAACATCTAATAGATCAGTGAAGATGGTGTTGACAAACCACTGGAAAGCTGCTGGAGCATTGGTGAGACCAAATGGCATGACTAGCCACTCATACAAGCCATAACAGGTCCAGAACAAAGTCTTCCATTCATCTCCCTCAGCAATGCAGACCAGGTGGTATGCATGCCGGAGGTCGATTTTGGTATAGATCTTAGCTTGGCTCGGAGCATCTAGGAGGTCAGAGATGCAGGGAAGGGGATAGCAGTCTTTCTTCATGATCTTGTTAAGTCCTCGAAAGTCAACGCAGAGGCGGAGGAAACTGTCCTTCTTGTGGACAAAGAGGACTGGAGTGGCATGGGTGGAAGAGAAGGGGTGAATGAACCCATTAGCTAGGTGTTTATCAAGGAATGTCCAGAGTGACTCAAGCTCAGAGGTGGAGAGGGAGTACATGGTGCCCAATGGAGGAGATGTACCTTCTTCTAGGTTGATTCTGAGATCGTGTTCGCGGTGCGGAGCAAGCTTAGAAGCCCTGCTTTTGCTAAAGACATCCGTGAAGTCATGGTAGTCCAGAGGGACTCCAGAGAGATCAACAGGATCCAGAGTTGTGGAAGACGCACGGAGTTGGGTATTCTTGGGGCGGAGTTGCAGGCTAAACTGTAAGGAGCTCTGAAGGTGACAGGCCAATGCAAAGGCAGGTGGATTGATCAGTGCAATGGGCGGAGCCTTGCGATCACGGAAACGCGGTGGATCAGGGGGTGTGGGGTCAGCCAGAGGAGGTAAGTCTAGAGGCTGTGGGGTAGAGCTCAAAGTTGCTGGCAAAGTCTGTCCAGATGGGTGGAACGAGATACTGCTCAAAACCCAGTCAATCAACAGATTGTAGCAGGTGAGCCAGTTGTGTCCTAGCACAAGGGAATAGGATCCATCCAGCGGAGTGACGTAGAACGTTGTTGGAGTAATGTCACTGGTTTCAAAACGGATAGAGAGGTCAATAGTGTGAGTAATGGTGGAGTTGGATGTTCCATCGAAGAGCCAGAGTTCAAGCGGAGGGACGGAGTATGGGGAAAGTCTGTGATCATTAACGAATGAGGTATCTATAAAGCAATTGGATGATCCGGAGTCTACAAGTGTGGGGAAGATTGGAATGTCATAGAAAAGGACTGAGATGGTAGACATGAGGGAGTGGGAATCTGAGAGAGCGGACCTTCTTAGGTGCATGGGTGGAGTTAACGCAACCTCGAGTCTGTGCAGAGTCTATGAGGCTGCCGACTATTTTTTCGCCTCTGTGCTAGAGGCCTCCGGTTTGACTTCTGGAGTTGTGGTCGTAGCCGCGCGAGCCTTGGATGCCTGGGATGATGACTTTGGGCACTCTTTAGCTTTGTGGCTGGCTTGACCACAGAACATGCACAGATTATTATCAAAGTGATGCTTTTGCTCAACCGCTGTGAGCTTGCCGTCCTTACCTAGCTTGGATGACAAGTTGGGTTTGGGGACCATGGAGGTTCCAGAGTTGGAGTGACTGCTGGAGTTGGAGGCCTTAGAGTCTTTTGCAGAACTCCTAGGCTTGGAGTTCAAGGTGGGAGCAGATGAAGACAGGGCTGTGGATGTAGTGGCCTTGGAATTACCATTTCCAGAGTTAGACCCAGGAACCTTGTTGGCCCTAGAAATCTTTTCCCTATGTTCCCAATAGCGATGGTCGATCTGCTGCGCTAAAGTGTGAAGGTTGTGGAGGTCACTCAGTTTGCCAAGCCAAGACAACTCATCCTTGATGTGATCAGGAAGTCCGATGTAGAAACTGTGGTGGAGCACTCCAGGACCCCATTCCTGAACTTGGCTCGCCAGGCAGTTCCACTAAACTACGTAGTTGGAGATGCATTGGGAATCCTTTATGCGGAGTTGCTCAAGCCAAGCCTCCGCATCACCAATGGGATCGTGCGGACTGAAGTTAGACTGGAGTTCATACAGGAATACTTCCTAGCTGGTCATCCAGAGTGGACAGAGCTCTGGAGGTTCACTGCCAAGAAGATCCGGCTCAAAATACTCAAGGGCGACTTCCTTGAGATAGGACTGCGTGAAAGTAACTTTGGCACAATCATGGCAAAAAGACTTAGGATTGGCTTGGAAGTTCAACTCGCACTGGACGATGAAGGGATGGAGTTTCCAGGGATCCAGTCTGTCGAACGGGTCTGGCTCCCAGACTTTGGTTTTAGGAGTGTCGGAGGACTTATGCTGGAGTGCCTGCCAAGTCATGTCCCGGATGGCATTGGCGAGTTGGTTAAATGGTTCAAAAGCCAAGGGTATGTTGTTGGGCTGCTGCTCATCATCATCATCGAAGAGGTCACCCAGGTCTAAAGAATCAGGTGGTTCTGAGGGATCAGTTGGAGGATCATCACCATCATCATCTCTGGGGACTGGAGGGGCTGGAGCATGAAGACCTTCTTCTCTAGAGACTGGATTGTCCTGGAGTTCACAGATTTAGGGGGAGGCAGGGCCTGTTTTCAGTAGTGGAGTGAGAGGAGAGTCAAAAGGACCAGAAGGAGTGGTGCAATGACAAGGTGCAGTGGAAATGGATGGGAAAGTCACGGGTCTAGCACTAAGGCTGTGGAAGTCACCAGGAATGGTGCGAGAGGAGCCAAAGACCGACTCGAGCCGTTAACAGGATGTCTGGGTGTGCGACATAGTGAGTATGACGAGTACAAGTATGAGTTTGAATATACTGTCAAGTCCAGGTCCTCTAGACTAGTCTGACGATGTCCGGAATGGAGTTGCAATGGGAGGGTGAGGAAAGGATGGGTGGAATGGAGGGGGTGAGGACGTTTGGCGCAGGACTTATGTGTTGCGCCCTTGTACTCATTATCCTCAGAGTCAGAGGTCAGATGAGTGCAGAGCTCGAGGTTGGAAACGTGAGGAGGAGACTAATTTGATATTCAAACTGAAGTATGTACAAGTTGGAGTACCATATTTATACTATGGAGTCCAGATGGATTAGTAACAGAATGTGACAGGTTGTCAAAGGTGAAATAGAATGAGTAATGATATATCAAAGTTGGAGACAGGTTGGGGACATGCCTGAGACAGGTCAGAGACAAGTCAGAGACAGATGTCCGAGACAGATGTCTGAGACAGGTCCAGGACAGGTCAGAGACAGATGTTGGGCTGTCATATTAAGCGAGACATCTGCTCGGAGGAACTAAGAATGAAAATAACTGAAGGAGATCATATGAATTGGGAATACGAGAAACGAGATAAGAGATATCTAGGAGATCGTACCAGAGATCGTACTGGAGATCATGCTGGAGATCATGCTGGAGAGTACTGGAGTACCGGAGTTGAAGCAGTATGTGACACAGTCTCACAATACTTTGTCAAGATGGAAAACTACTTGGCACAAGCTAAATACGACAGAGATAGACTTCTCCAAATTCTAGAATGAAATATGAACCAGGAAATGGTTAAATATCTATTCCTGCAAGACAGACACTACACTGATGTAGCAACATTCATGAGGAAAGTGAAAGAATATGGTGAACACCATGAACTACTAGGCTTCATCAAAAGAGGAATAGCTGATCACATCTCTCGGCCAAGAGATCCAAATGCCATGGACATAGATGCTGTCCAAAAGGGGCAAGGTCAAAAGAGCCAAGGACCCCTAAAATGTTTCAATTGTGAGGGACCGCATATTGCTGCCAAATGTCCCAAACCTAAGAAGGCATGCGACAAGTGCAAGTTCCTGGGGGGTGTCACATACCACTCCAACTCCAGTACTCCAGTACTCTCCGGCATGATCTCTGGCATGATCTCCGGTATGATCTCCGGTACGATCTCCTAGATATCTCTTATCTCATCTCTCATATTCCTAATTCGTATGATCTCCTTCAGTTATTCTCATTCTTAGTTCCTCCGAGCAGGTGTCTCGCTTAGTATGACAGCCCAACATCTGTCTCTGACCTGTCCTGGACCTGTCTCGGACATCTGTCTCTGACTTGTCTCTGACCTGTCTTGGACATCTGTCTCTGACTTGTCTCTGACCTGTCTCGGGCATGTCCCCAACCTGTCTCCAACTTTGATATATCATTACTCATTCTATTTCACCTTTGACAACCTGTCACATTCCGTTACTAATCCATCTGGACTCCATAGTATAAATATGGTACTCTAACTTGTACATACTTCAGTTTGAATATCAAATTAGTCTCCTCCTCACATTTCCAACCTCGAGCTCTGCACTCATCTGACCTCTGACTCTGAGGATAACGAGTACAAGGGCGCAACACATAAGTCCTGTGCCAAATGTCCTCGCCCCCTCCGTTCCACCCATCCTTTCCTCACCTTTCCATTGCAACTCCATTCCAGACATCGTCAGACTAGTCTGGAGGACCCAGACTTGACAGGGGGAGGCCATGCAATATGGTGCTCTACACAAAAGGCATCACGAAATATCCGAGAAATGAGCTGAAGCTCATCCCCCATGCCTGAGAGTCCATCAAAGGACAAGGGCAAAGGACAGGATTGGAGCAGATTGGTTGCAGGCATGTCCTTTGATGAGGCATGTGCCTGGTTTAAGGATTATGAAAACATTGCCTCCAAATCAGGAAAAGCTTGAGGCAGCCCACTAGATCTAGGCATGTGGGAAGCCAAAATAAATACGAAAACTTAAAAGTAGAAGAAGACAATTCTCTACCATCATGTGGGTCTCATCTAGATAATGAGCTTGGCCGGGACAAAACACTGGTGCTTGATTTGCATATGAAAAACGAAAAAATATTATATTTCCAGAAGTGGTAGAGATACAGAGCATGACAACTCCAATTCCATCAAAAGAACAAAAGAGACATGATGTTCAAACTATGTATCTGAGACTAACTGAGTTAGATCTCAATGAATTGCTACCTGAAACAAGAAAAGAAGATCAGGAGAAATTTCACTTCCTATGAACCATTAACCTGAAAAAGGATATTGTCCTTCCAATCAAGATAACCCCAAAAATAAACATACCCTTTACCAAAACATCTGCCCTCCTAGACTCTGGAGCAAACACTGTCTTCATCAACCAGCATTTTGCCCAGCATCTTCACCTCCCTTTAAATCCTTTATAAAGACCCATTCCAGTGTATAATGCCGATGGAACCCTGAATGCCGCTGGAAAAATAACGCATAACTGTCAGCTTGTTATGGAATATGATGGTCATCATGAGAAACTGACAGCTGAGGTCACTGATCTGGGAAAGTTTGAGTTCATTCTGGGATATAAGTGGTTACAGCACCACAATCCAGAAATAGACTGGACAACCAGAAAGGTTAGATTGACAAGATGTTCCCAGCACTGTCAGAATCTCCAACAAGGTGATTCTACCCCATCCAAGTTTTTACAGGTGTTGCAAAAAGAACAGCATGAGCAGACGTATCAGGTATACCATTGGATTCACACATTGGAACAAAACAATGATGTCCAAAAAGTACTTGAAAGGGTTCAGCTGAAAGAAACCCCACCTGAGGAATTAGTGCCTATTGAATACCACGATTACCTCATCATATTTTCTAAAAAAGATTCCAAGAGAATGCCCTTATGCAAGCTGTGGGATCATGCAATTGAATTGCAAGATGACTTTAAACCCCACAAAGGAAGAATTATTCCCCTTTCAATTGATGAACAAGAAGAAGTCACTGCGTTCCTAGATAAACAAATGCAGAAAGGCTATATTTGTCCATCAAAATTCCCACAAACCTCCCCAGTATTCTTCATTCTGAAAAAGGATGGTGGCAAACAAATGGTACAGGATTACTGCTATTTGAACGAGCATACCATCAAAAACAATTATCCTTTGCCTTTGATTTCACAACTTGTTGACAAGTTAAAAGATGCTAAATTATTTACCAAAATGGACCTAAGATGGGGATACAACAACGTCTGCATCAAAGAGGGTGATGAATGGAAAGCCACCTTTATATGCTTCTGAGGAGCATATGAACCCCTTGTGATGTATTTCGGACTATGCAATTCCCCCACCACATTCCAGGCCATGATGAATGAAATCTTTGCTGACATGGATAACGTGGTAGTGGTCTATATAGATGATCTCTTAATATTTATGAAAACCAAGAACCAAGCAGAACACAATTGAATCATGCTGGAAGTATTATAAAGACTGAAGGAGAACGACCTCTTTGTGAAAGCCCCCAAATGCTGCTTTCGTGTCACAGAAGTAGATTTTCTGGGCATGATTGTGGAAAAGAATGGCATTTCTATGGATCCAAAGAAGGTTGAGGCTGTAACTCAATGGCCTGTTTCCTCAAACATCTGAGGAGTTAGGAGCTTTTTAGAACTTGCTAACTTTTACTGCTGCTTCATCTCGAATTTCTCACAAGTGGCTAGACCACTTAATGATCTTTTGAAGAAAGAAGTCTCATTTGAATGGGGCTTAGCATAACAAGAAGCATTTGAAATGCTTAAGAAGGCTTTCATATCCACCCCCATTTTAGCTTATTTGGATATAGATTGTGAATTCCATTTAGAAGCTGACACTTCAGATTACACCACAGGTGCAGTGCTCTCCATTAAGAAAGAAGACAAGTGGCACCCTGTAGCATACACTTCTCATAGTATGCAACCCACAGAATGGAATTATCCCATCTTGGACAAGGAGATGCTCTCAGTCATATAATCACTGGAGGAATGGAGACATTATCTCAAAGGAGCTAAATTTCCTGTGGAAGTTTGAAATGATCATCAAAACCTTCAGTGGTATCAGATGAAACAAGATCTTAATCACCACCAGGCACGATGGGTGCAATATTTATCTAGATTCAATCTAAAATGGATACATAAGCCAGGAGCTACTATGGGCAAGGCCAATGCACTCTCTAGAAGAGAAGACCATGCTATTGGCATAGATCAAGATAATAAAGGAGTCCTGGTAATTCCACCAGAGTAGATTGGAAGTATGGAGCTAGATACTCCACTTCTTATCTCCAATGAAGGTGAAAGACTCAATAAATCTATATTCAACGAGCTTTGTAAGCTAATAGAAGGAGATACCATTTATCTCAGCAGAAAGCATTTTCTAATTGAAGAAGAAGACAGCCTATTGCATGATCCACAAGACTGAATATATGTACCAGATGCTGCCCTGATCAAGATGGATATCCTTAGATTATTCCACAACTCCCCAATGGCTGGCCATGCTGGTTATGAGAAAACATTGGAGTTGATCTTCAGATTCTATTGGTGGCCCAGTGTCACCATGTTTGTAAAAGACTATGTGAGCCATTGTAACAAGTGCCAATAGTTCAAAGAAAACAATAAACCCCCGAGTGGTCTTCTGATACCGCTCACTACCCCTGACACACCTTGGAGCCACATATCTGCCGATTTCATCACCGATTTACCTAAATCCCACACTTTTGATGCTATTCTCATGGTTGTCGATTGTTTCTCCAAGGAAGTCAAACTCATTCCATGCACCAAGCAGTGCAGTGCTCTGGATATGGCACATTTGTTTTTGAATAACATCTGAAAGCATCACAGTCTTCCATCTTCCATTGAGGTCCACAATTTGCTGTGCAAGTAATGACTGAGATCAATAAAGCATTATCTATTGAAACCAAGCTCAGCACAGCATTCCATCCCTAGATGGATGGCCAGTCTGAGATCATCAATAAAGAAGTTCAGAAGTTTTTGAGAATCTTTTGTTCTAAAAAGCAAGATAAATGGATTGATTGGCTTGCCTTGGCCTAGTTTTCTATTAATTCAAAACAACACACTTCAACGAAGAAAACCCCTTTTGAGATCATGTGATCATATAATCCACGCATGGGAATTGAACCCCTGAAGACTGATAAAGCCCCCGCTGCAGTGCAATTTGCTGATGACATGGCTGCCACTTTTGATCAAGTAAAGCAGAACATGAAGGCTGTGCAAGCGCACCAAAAGAAATATGCAGATCAATTTTGCAGCACTCCCCCTGATTACGCTGTAGGCCAACAAGTTTGGTTATCCATAGAAAATCTTAGATTAACATGTGCTTCAAAGAAGCTCTTTGAAAGATGGCTCAGTCCATATACGATTACGAAATTAATCAGAACAAACACAGTTGAACTGAAACTTCCCCGCTCTATGTGCATTTATCTGGTTGTGAATATCTCTCGAATCAAACCTTACAAGAAACGTCTTGAAGGCCAGCCAGTTGATTGGCCTGGTCCTATTAAGGTCACTGAAGACAGGGATAATGAATGGGAAGTTGACTACATAGTGGACAGCAGGTATTGGCTATGCTGACTAGAATACCTGGTACATTGGAAAGGATATGATGAAACTGAAAGAACTTGAGAGCCACACTCTAACCTTACCAATGCCAAAAAGGTAATATCCAACTTTTACAAGGCCCATCCTTCTGCACCCTGGGCCCTTATAATTAATCCTAAACAGTTTCTTTTCCTTTTTCCATAAACATTTCGAAAATATCACTGAAGTTCTGACTCATTGTCTTCCCTTTGATCATCTGGACAATGATCTTTAGAGGGGGGTAGTGTGACGATCCTTGCTGTCTCGTATACAGTCTCTGGTAGACTCTTTGTCAAAAGGACTTAGCATGAACTTTTTCTTTGATCTTATCTTATCTTTTTATCTTATCTGATCAGAGCTTATCTTCTGCTCTTCTTCCTGATCAGATCTATCCCCATTTGGCTAATCTTTCACATGGTAATCACCATGTCTTCTGATCTTCTAACCACCTTGCCAGCACCCTTTTTTAATCTCCGTTGAAATTCTTTTCATTTCCATGCAGTACATGGCTGTGGCACAGCCCACTTAATTACCACTGCTGCAGCTTCTTTTCTATTTGATCTGCCACCCACAGTATCAAACTTCTTTTCATTTCTGTTGCCCTTAGCCCTAGAGGCTGTGGTATGCTGTTATCACCATTGGATGGCATAGACATGGACACAGACTTTACCATAGATTGGAACTCAGTCATCCTAATCAGGTATTAGGGTTAAAACAACATGTACAAATAGACAGTAGTATATAAGACCAAGGATGAAGCTGGGTTGATCCCCAGTCTAGTCTCTTGGAGTTTACCCAGAACTCAACTACTGAAAGCACCCCTCAAGGCTACTCTTTCCTCAACAGAATGAGTCAGTATTTATTTCTGTCTCTTTACTAAGATAGTTGTAGTAGGCTTGGTCTTTGCAACTTCAAGAGTTTTGGTTGTTTCACACCCTGCCAAGGCTGGCTATCTGAACAACCTCAGCAACTCCTTAAAAGCTCATTTTAATTGCCTCAGGAAGTTCAGTGACCTCAAGCATGCAATCTTGACACTCAGGGAAGCTGTTGACCTCATGTCTGATGGTCACCCTAACAAGCCTATCTATCTCAATAACCTTGGCAACTCTTTCAGAACATGTTTCAGGCATCTCAGGGAGCTCAGTGACCTTGAAAATGCAATTTCAACTCTCAAAAATGCTGTTGACCTCACTCCTCATCCCCACCTTTGCAAGTCCATCCATCTCACCAACCTTGGCAACTCCTTCTTCACTCGTTTCGAGTGTCTCGGGGAGTTAAATGACATTGAGAATGCAATTTCAATGCTCAGGAATGCTGTTGATCTCATACCTCATGATCACCCTGACAGGCCAGCCCGTCTTGACACCCTCGGTGGCTTTTTCTTCACTCGTTTCGAGCATCTCGGGGAGTTGAGTGATCTTGATGACGCAATTTCGAGGTACAAGGATGTAGTTGACCTGACTCCTCATGATCATCCTGACAGGCCGATCCGTCTGAACAACCTTGACAATTCCTTGAAGGCTCGTTTCAAGCGTCTTGGGAAGCCCAGTGACCTCGATAATGCAAATCCGACGCTCGAACATGTTATTGAGCTGACTTCAGATGGTCACTCTGACAGGGTTGTCCGTCTCACCGACCTCGGCAGCTCCTCTTTCACTCGCTTTCAGCGTCTTGGGGAGTTGAATGACCTGGAATGCGCAATTTCAATGCAGAGAGAAGCGGTGGACCTTACTCCTCATGGTCACCTTTACATGCCCACCCTTCTGAACAATCTTGGCAACTCTTTCCTCACGCGTTTCAAGCGCCTCGGGGAGGCAAGTGACCTCAAGGATGCAATTTTGAGGCACAGGTCTGCCGTTGACCTCACGCCCCATGGTGACCCCGAGAGACCGGGACGAATTAGCAACCTCGGCTGCTCCCTCATGGCACAGTTCGGGCACCTCGGGAATCTGAACGACTTAGAGGCCGCGATCTCGATGCTCAGGGAGGCTGTTGACCTCACCCCCCATGGTAACCCTGACAGGTCCGGCTATCTTGGAAATCTCGGGAACTCCTTCAAGGCTCGTTTTGAATGCCTTGGGAAGTTGAGTGACCTGGAGGATGCAATTTCTAGCAATATGGAAGCTATTGATCTTATCCCTTATGATCATCCTGGCAAGCCTGAATGCCTGGGCAACCTCGGTAACTCCTTCAAAGCTCGTTTCCAGCGCCTCGGGGAGCTCAGGGACCTCGAGAAGGCAATTTCAAGGTACAGGGACGCTAGTGACCTCACTGCCCGTGATCACCCCCACAAGCCTCGCCATCTCATCCACCTTGGCAGCTCTTTCAGAGTCCGTTTTGAGCGCCTCGGAGAGCTAAGTGACCTCGAGGATGCAATTTCATGTCACAAGGGTGCTGTTGCGCTCATTCCTCATGGCCATGCTGACAAACCCATCTTTCTCAACAGCCTCGGTCGTTCCCTCCTCAGTCGTTTTCAGCGTCTCGGGGAGCTGAGTGACCTTCAAGATGCAATTTCGACACTCAGTGATGCCGTTAACCTTACTCCACAAGGTCATCCTGAGAGGCCAGGCCGTCTTAACAACCTCGGGAACTCCTTTATTGCGTACTTCGAACGTCTTGGGGAGCCAAGTAGCTTGGAAGATGCAATTTCGAGCTACAGGGACGCTGTTGATTTGAGTCCTCGTGGTCACCATCAGAAGTCTGGTTTTCTCAGCAATCTCGGAAACTCTCTCGGAGCCCGTTTCAAGCATCTCAAGGAATCGAGTAACCTCGAGGATTCCATATTAGCGCTTAGGGATGCTGTCGACCTCACCGACAATAGTCACCCTGACAAGCCTGCTTTCCTGAACAACTTCGGAAACACCTTGATAGCCCGTTTTGAGCACCTTGGGGAGTTAAGTGACCTCAAGGACGCCCTTTCAAGATACCAGAATGCTGTCGACCTCACCCCTGATGGTCACCCTTCGAGGCCTGCCTTTCTTTACAACCTCAGAGACTCCTTTGAGCGTCTTGGGGAGCAGAGTAACCACGAGGAGGCAGTTTCTGCGTACTCGCGTGCTGCTTCCGCCCCTATCGGACCTATTTGATTGCGTTTTAGTGTATCACAGAAATGGATATCATGCGCTCGGCGTATTCGGCATCATTCTCTCCTCCAAGCATATTCCGTTGCTATTGGCCACCTTCCTCAACTCGCGTGGATTGGTCTCTCTCTTACATACCGTTTCCATGAACTCAAGCAGGGTGCCGAAGTGGTGCGGGAGGCGGCAGCAGCAGCTTTGGACTCGGGCCTCCTGGAAACCGCTGTGGAGTGGCTCGAGCAAGGACGCTCGATCGTTTGGGGAGAGCTCTTTCAGCTTCGTAGCTCGTATGAGGAGCTGTCCTCTGCTCATCCTGATTATGCCCGTGGGCTTCGTGAACTGTCTGCCGCATTGGATCACGCTAGTACCATTCGGG
>JBBPUB010000304.1:0-18327 GCA_038094415.1 Xerocomus alliaceus | reverse complement strand
TGTCATGGATAATCTTTTCCCATTCTGTATCAACGTTGATGGAAGCAACGGCAAAAGTTGAATTCGCCTCAGTGTCCAATCTTTCCTTGAAGCGTCGCGTGGAGAAAGGCTAATCTACGTCCTACCAAGGAATATAGTATTTGGCGCGCTTCCGGCATGGCCAGGGGAGGTGGCCCGGGAGGTCAGCCAGTATTTCTTGACATCTATTCTCTCGTCCATTCGTTACAGATGTCAACCCCGTTGCAAGCGAATGGAACAAAGATTGTGGACAACTAAGGAAGTTGTCCTCCATGGAGCTGGTCTTAGTGGATGGATGACGTGAGTGAACAAGCTTGCCAGGCGTGTAATGACAACACCTTCAAGCCTCCCCTAGAATGGGGATGGGTTGCTGCTGAGCAGAATCTGATGAGTGAATCTGGTCTTATCCGGTTTTACGATCGCCATTCGCGGAATCAACGAGAACCACATCTTGTTCATACTGTGAACGCTATTCACGAGGTAGGCCCTACTCCGAATTGATGGTATGTAAAACATTCAACCTGCTGAAAGTATGCATTATAAAGAATTTGCACCCTCGAGAAATACACGTTACTAGTGGCGGAATTCATGATGAAGGAATAGGCGGAAATTTTGAAGCGTTAGAGACGAAGGCTTCGAGAATTGCCAAGCGGGAACGCTTGAAAAAGGTGCTCACAGAGCATGCGGTTTCGTTCAACGACTAATATTACCGAAACACAGGGAACAACCTATGTATGTACCAATAGATGGAACCCAGGGAATTTATATGTCATCCTCAGCACCATCCTCAATCACCTTTGCATATTCCTCGTAGGTCGCAAATGTAGGTAAGATCTTCCGTTTCTTACGCTTTGCTTGACTCTTGCCCTTCCGCTTGCGTTTGCTGTCATCGATTCCTCCCCATTCCTCGCTCTGCTCTGTTCCTGCGTCTGAACCATCATACTCCATGAGGCCATCCAGAATGTCACCCAGAGCGACCAAGTCATCATTGTTAGAACCTTCAGCAAGCGATATACCATCATCGAATTCGTTTTCATCAGAGCCAACTTCGAGATCTTCCTTACTATCAACACACGAATTGTCAATTGCGTCGGGATCAGATAACAGTTCGTCATCATCACTGATATCTTCGTTAACGTCCTCTAAAAGGGCACCATCTCCTTTTTCACATGGCATGGCAGCTTGCATAGCCTGTCGGCTCACATGAGAATAGGAAGTCAAAAATTCTCAGTGATCGCACCTTCCACACAGCATCCTCTTCTGACTCATTGAACGCTCCTGTATCGGCTTCATGTTCGCTCTCATCAGATATTATTCCGGAGTCTCGGGAGTCTGCTGATCCCGGCCCCTCCTTACTCTTGTCCTGGCCAAATTGAGCAAGTTGCCCGCGTTTTTTTCTCAATAAGTATTTGCGGAAGATCTTTGCAAGGTGAGACAGCGTTGTTACCCACGAATGGCGTCATACCTCATCTACAGGTATGTCCTCCATTCCTTTCTTCGCAGCGGGTTGCATGGCACTTGCGCCTTTCGTTTTAGGTTTTTTGGGGTTCTTGTATACAAAACGATCGAGGAAGTGGGACAGCGTGTTGAGTGTGAGGTCTGGACTCGAGGTGATAGGTCGTGACGCAAGAAGCTGATGAGCATGAAGTGAGATAGTTGGGTGATAATGGTGGAGGAGTGGAAGCTGATCACAACGGACTTAGCATTTGGTGCGGCAATCAGAAAGCGACGCACAAGTTCATATAATGGTGAAGCTGACGCGTGTGCAAACTGGGGATCTCGTTTTCGAGGATCGTAGTCATCTGCTTCCGAGGGAGTCGACACTCCTTGCAGAAGCATGCGCAGACCTGGAGTAGTGCTGAAAATCTTGGAAGGTGAGTACACCAACCATAGAAGTGAGGAGGAAATCACACTTACTTCTCCAAGTAAGTAGAGGCCCCCGACCACGAACTCTGTGCCTCCAGCTCCCCCGCCGACTAACACCTGGATAAACCGACGAGCGAAGCTTTTTACTCTCCCAGCATTGTTATCTGTTTTCAGAGATTTAAATAGCAGGTTCAAGTACATTGTCTGCTTTGAAGACGATGCCAATCGTGCATCGTGGAGTGAGGAATATAGGGTACGATAGTACCGGTTCACGATCGACTGAGAGCGTGGTGAAGGTGACAAAGAACCTGGTTGACTAGCAAGCGAGGATGAAAGGTGTTGAACTAGGATGAGAGCTTGTAATGATATGTTAAAGGTCGTCGTGTGCGTGATGAGAAATAGAGTGTCGATATGCTTGTGGAAACTGAACCTCGTGATAAGCTTCATGAAATGCACATGAAAAAACCAGTTACCTCGCCTCAGCAGCATCCAGTTTTGCGAATGGCAAAGCGCGGTTCACACCAGTAAGGATGGCAGATATAAGCTTCCCGTGGGTATCTTCTTCATTCTCGGGAACCTTGCCTTCACGAAGGAGGTCTTCAAACATGCGGAAGTACACGTCAATGAGTTGTAGAGCAACGTTTGCATCGCCTGGCTGGAGAAAGATCTGATTGAGTGTTATAGCCGCATAGTAACGGACATGTTCGTTAGATGTGCTCTTGCTTCTTGATGATGTTGGCGCGGCTACGGGTGCAAAGATCAATGGAATCATTTCACGTATGACTACTGTTTTCATCAATGGATGTGCCTGCAAAACTTGAAGGACGCGGTATGATGCACGAGAGCAAATTTGTTTCTCTCCATCTCCCTGCATGTAATTTCGATCAAGAGAAAATGTGACAACAAGAATGCAGTAATATACCAGCTTGTTCAGAAGTAGTTTGAGAAGATTATGTTCTTGCTCAGGCTTATTCTGTAGAAGATTGCTGATCAACGAGAGTGCTTGTGTCCTCACATATGGCAGAGGGTCGGCGGCGAGGTTTTCGAGTATTTTCAGGACCGAGAAAAAATATTTCTTCAACCAATCTTCGAAGTACCAGGAAAGTAGTTGTTCATCATCGGTGTTGCCATTCGTCAATGGCTGGTCGCGGAAATATCTAGTCTGACCATCAAGTATGAACATCAACCAGAGGACGAAACCCACTTGAGCTTGCGATCTGGTGCACCACCACCAACCCACCAGTCGACAACGCAGCGTAGTGCCTTCAAACTTTCGCCACGACCCCCTTTACCCTTACCTCTCTCAGCTAAATCCCTCAGGGCCTCAAGGGCTTTTGTGTTGTGCAAAGGACTACTCTGGACAAGTAGCGTCAAGGCACTTAGCCGATCCGACAATGTCCCCGACTGCAGAATTTTTTGAAGGAACGCATATTCGGATTTGGTGGACGTGACAGTGGACGAGGACTGGAATGAAAGCACTGCCTGTGCATGCAGGGTGGAAGCACGATCGAATAGAGCTGCAGCACATCTAAAATGATGTTCCGTCGTCATATCCGTCACGGTAGTCAATTGAGTAGGTACAGTAGAATATTAGTCACATGTTTTGCGTTCAGAATTATGTGCGCGCCGGTTCAACTCAACTTTAGACCACGTAGCATACTCTCTCGACTCCTCGTATACGTGGTAACTACATTGAACACTCGACGACATGGTTAGCGCAACAACCACTGATGCGGTCCCAATCGAAACCGCACACGAGGACATGATTGTATGTATACGTTTCCACTCTGACGTGCTTATCCTCATGTCATTTTATCCCTATCAAGCACGACGCCCAGCTTGACTACTATGGAAAGCGACTTGCTACATGTTCTTCTGATCGCACTGTCAAGGTCTTCAATGTCGTCGAGGGTGAGCCGTCTAAGTCCGGTGGGCAGACACTCAAAGGGTGCGTATCCAACAAGATTCCTCTTTGAGACTGGTCTCACGTCCTGCCCTAGCCACACTGGTCCTGTCTGGCAGGTTGCATGGGCCCACCCCAAGTTCGGTAACATCCTCGCATCGTGCTCGTACGACGGTCAAGTGCTCATCTGGAGAGAGCAAACGCAAGGATCCTCCTCAGCTGGATCGTGGACAAAAATCAAGGAGCACTCGTTGCACACCGCGTCAGGTGCTTCTGGTGCATACACGCATATGCTTTATCTGACCTCTTGACATTGTATAGTCAACTCTATCTCTTGGGCTCCCCACGAGCTAGGTGCCATCCTGGCGTGTGCCTCTTCTGATGGAAAGCTTTCGGTGCTCACATTTAAAGGTCCGATTCACCTTACTTTTATTCTTTTGTTGATGATTATGCTGAATTTTTTGCCCAACTTTCAGACGATGGCCAGTGGGTCGCCGATATCTTCAACGGCCATGCTATTGGCTGCAATGCTGTTTCTTGGGCTCCCGCTACCCACCCTGGCTCTCTCATACACCCCCATCAACCCGGAGCGCCAACCCCTCCCACGCCCTTTAAACGCTTTGCCAGCGCAGGTTGCGACAATCTCGTCAAGATCTGGTCTTTTCGCGAGGATACTCAGACTTGGGCCGAGGAGGAGATACTTGAGGGCCACGGGGACTGGGTGCGCGACGTCGCGTGGGCGCCGAATATTGGCTTGCCAAGAAGCTATATCGCCACGGCATCACAGGTGCGTCGTGCGGAGAAGTAAAGAGAAGCGTCACATGATTGTGATATTCTTTGGTTATAGGACAAGTCTGTACTTATTTGGACGAAGGATACACCAACTACACCATGGGTTAAGACAGCCCTTGACCCGTCTCCCACTGCATTCCAGAACATGTCATCAGCACCGGGTAAGTTCCCCGATGTTGTTTGGCGTGTCTCCTGGAGCCTTGCGGGCAATATTCTTGCTGTTAGCTGTGGGGACGGAAAGGTGACACTGTGGAAGGAGAACCTAAAGGGTGCTTGGGAGTGTGTGAGTGATGTGAACAGTTGAACTGGACAACTAGTATAAGGCTGTGAGAGAGCTTCAGAAAATTACACATTAGATTTTGAAAGGTTGAGGGTAGCCTTTAATGTGTAGTGAAATGATAACCCTTGATTTCAAGATTAATATTGTGCTTGGCCTAAGTGAGGACAAGTGTAAATTTGGGAGATTGATGAGTGACTACCCTTGGTAGGGTGAATACAAGAAGTGATAAAGGAGTTCTTCCAGGCTCCTACACACCTATTGCAGTTTATGTGAGGGGTGATATCCCAGAGCTCATTGGCATGGATGATACCAAGTGGCAGTGAATTGAAATCCAGCACAACCTTAATCCCTCAATACTTGCAGTGATGGCTGCAAGAAAACATCTATACAGTGACTTCAAAAACCATTGCAATAACTAACCATGATGTAGTGTGCAAAGTGCACTGCAAACACATGTGGGAATTTCACTTACAGTGGCTCAAAAAAGTGTCCCAATGTTGGTACATTTTGAAGAGATTGGTAAATTGCCAGTGATAGAGACCAAACAAGGCCAAACACCTGCATAAGCGAAGGTAGTACTTACTCTAGGCTTCCTAACCCAACTTGGATCATATGATTTGGTTGTCATGCCATTGAGCTATGCCCATTTTAAAATGACATGTCATTGGGACACTTACTTGAGCATAATCTCAATTCTATACTTTTAGTATTTAGTGTGTCCTCCCTTGGCCTTAATCACTGCCTCTAGTCTTCTAGGCATGCTTTCTATCAATCTTTCACACTCCTCAGCCTCAATCTTGCCCCACTCCACTACAATCCTCTCCCAAAGTTCCCATACTCCTCTAGCTAATCTTGGATAGCTGTTGAGCTTTTGTTTCAAAATTTGCCAGACATGTTTAATAGGACTAAGGTCTGGAGATTGTGGTGGCCAATCCAGGAGCTTGATTCCTTGAGATTCAAGCCATTCCTGTTATGCGAGTAGCCTAAGTCTGCTACTGGGAATGAAGGGTATGAGGATGGACTAGGGGCTTGGGGAACTCAAAGGTGCTTTGGGGAACTTGAAGGTGCTTGGGACTAGGAAACATGGTGCAAGGACTGCAGCAGACTCAAGGTTATATATGATTGCATAGACCAAGAATGTAGACTACAATACATGGTGCAGAATATAAAGGACACAATAGAAACATATGGAAGGTAATGGAAGACGGGGATACTAAGCTGCAGAATGTGGGGTCACTACTAGGATGAAGTAACGTTCTACATATGTGAAGAAGAATGGCAGACGATATTAAGGAATAAGAAAGCTAAGGAGGAAGATGAAGTGATGAAGAAAGAGAATTATAACAATACCCCCTTTGTACACTGGAAGTCCCACTTTCAATACTCTATCCTTGTGTCAGGCCTCCAAAGATTGCTGACACTTGAGGTATGGAATAATGTTCAAAAGGACAGTTATCTTGGATGTGTCCAGGTGCATTGCAGGTGGCACAAACCCTCTAAGGACAGAAGCGAGAACCATGCCCCCATCATAGGCAAAAGGAGCATTGAGTGCAAAGGCAATTGCAAACGTTGTGACCAGGGGCAGATTGGTTACAGGTAGGGCATCAGTACTGGGAACAGTCTGCACGATAATGACCTCTACCTCCACATAGAAAGCAGGTAGTGGTGGCAGAGGCAGAGAGAGGTCTAGTGGCAGGTTGGAGTACTTGATGAGGGGAGGATAGTACCTGTTGGCCATTTGGAAGGGTGAGTAGAAACTCCCAGTTAGTGGCGATGACTCCCTGATCTAGTTTGAAGGTGGTTATTTCCAATGGTTCTTCTGAGTCCAAAAAGATGGATGAGGAGGGGATGGAGAAAGGTGACAAAGGAGGGGGAGGAGAAGAAATCTGTTCTGCTAGGGTGGTGTTAAGTGGAATTGGGGATGCAGGGGTAGTGGTAGGGGGTGAAGGAGAGACAGAAGAGATATTTGTACTACGAGGTAAGAAAGAAAGAGATTCCAAGTAGTGATCACGTTCCTGCAGCAAGAGGAAAAGGTAGATACGTCTGAAGGTGGGGAAAATTAAGTCTGGAGCAATCATAGAAATGTACATATCAAAATCAAAAAGACAAAGGATAGAGAAAATTCTTTCTGGGAGTTTATTGATAGCTAAATGTAGAGGAATTCCAGCCATAGGAGGGGTATCAGAAGGAATGCAACAATAATGATAATATTGAACATGAGCTGCCTCATGGAATAATCTGACTAGCTTCTGGGTGACTTCATCTTTTTGATACAGGAGGAGGACCTTGATGGCATGGAGGAGCTGGGGGTCTGTGAGAATGGTGCTGTAGAGAATGAAGGTGGCAGAGGTGGGCAAGAATATAGGCTGCACATGTGAGGATCTGAGTCATGCATATCCAGAAAATGATAAGGAAATGGACAAGGAAGGAGAAAGCATGTTCAAGAGCAAGTAAAATGTTTGGGTCAATGGGCATCTAATAATGGTGAGGGAATGTGGCTGCCCAATATATGATGACCACAACAGTGGTGATAAGGATGAGGCAGAGAAGGAGGATGGAGACAATCAGCTGAATGTCCATGCGGTCCATGATGAGTCCTGGTTATCACAGCTGATGGTAGCATTTATAATCTGTCAGAATGGAGGCTGTGTGATGGAGATTGCTCTCAGGTTTCCAAGTGTTTTTGGATGGGGCATAACCTTTCCATTTGATAAGGTAACGATAACAACTGGGAGTTCCCTTATGGGCTAGAATGGCTTCAACCTTGTATTTTTCTTCATCATCTATAATCTCTGGTGGGGGTTCCAGGAATGATGGGCCATGAGTGGAGGTTTGTTTGAATGGAGATAAGAGGGAGGTGTGAAAAGTATCATGAACTCTCCAAGACTTGGGGAGTTTGAGGTGATAGACAAGTGGTGAGAGAACTTGGATGACTTCAAATGGTCCTACATGTTTGGGGGCTAGTTTCCTAGATGGGAATGGGATGCGGAGATGGGTGGCTTCCAGCCATACTTGATCTCCGACCTTTCAGGGGGTGAACTTAGTCATTTGATGCCATTTCATTGCTAGGCATGCTGAGCTATGTGCTGCTAGGGCTTTGTCCCTTGCCTTAGTCAGAGTGTCCATTCTGGAGAAGAGTGTGGGGATGAAGGTCTTTGTAAGGGTGGGAAATGCTCTGGGTTCATAGCCCAGCATGAGGCTGAATGGGGATTTGTCACATACTGGTCCAATTCTGGTACTCTGGTGTTATCTCCAACACATCTCCGGCATAATATCCATAATACCCTTTCACCTAGTTTCTTGAACATTTAATTCATAGATTCTTCTAGTTAGTTCTACTTCTGCTCCTTTGATATCTGTTTTCCCAAACTCTGTCTTACTCATCCAATTACTTATTCTTATTCATACCTTACAAATCTCCTCTATTCCGTTACTAATCCAGTGCAACTCTGTAGTATAAATACTATACTTCCAATCTGTACACTCTCCAGTTTGAATATCAACTTAGTCTCCTCTAGATGACTTCAACTTTGAGCCTAGTGTTCATCTGACCCCTGACCCCAAGGATAGTGAGTACAAGGGCACAACACATAAGTCCTGCGTCAAAAATTCTTGCCCACTCTGTTTCACCCTTCTCCTCCTTGCCCTCCCTCTGCCACTCCGTTCTGGACCTTGTCGGACTTGTCTGAAGGAACTGGACTTAACAGTATATTCAAACTCACTCTTGTACTTGCAACACCCCTTCATATCTATGTCCTGCACCCAGACTCCCTGTCAACGTCTTGAGTCAGTATTTGGCTCCTCCTGCACCATCTTCAGTGATTTCCACAGCTTCAGTGCTAGACTGGTAGTACTTCTGTCTATTTCCACAGTGCCCTACTATTGCATTGCTCCTGCCAGTCCCTTTGACTCTCCCCTTACCGCTCTTCCTGAGACGGTCCTTACTTCCCCCTGGATCCATGAACTCCGGGATGATCCCAAACTCGATGATGGACTCTATGAGCCCACACCTCTGTCTCTAGAAAATAATGGTAGTGAAGGACCACCACCATTTGATCCTTCCGATCTGGGTGACTCCTCCGACAATGACAATGACGATGACCCCCAGCCAAATAATGTACCCCTGGCCTTCAAGCCATTTACCCAACTCGCTGATGCAATCCAGGATATGACCCAGAACGCACTCCAGTACAACTCCTCAGACACTCCCAAAACCAAGGTCTGGGAGCCAGACCCATTTAATAGGCTGGATCCCTGGAAACTCTGGTCATTCATAGTTTAGTGCAAACTGAACTTCCAGGCAAACCCCAAATCCTTCTGTCATGACCGTTCCAAGGTCACGTTTGCACAATCCTACCTCAAGGGCATTGCCCTTGAATACTTTGAGCTGGACCTTCTTGATAGTGAACCTCTGGAGCACTGCCTGCTCTGGATGAATAGCTGGGAAGTGTTCCTATACAAGCTACAATCAAACTTTGGCCCACATGACCCCATTGGCAATGCGGAGGCTCAACTCGAGCAGCTCCACATGAAGGACACCCAGCATATATTGAACTATGTAGTCCATTGGAACAGACTGGCAAGCCAAGTCCAGGAATGGGGCTCTGGAGTGCTTCATTGGAGTTTCTATAATGGACTTCCCAACAGAATCAAGGATGAGTTGTCTCAGCTTGGCAAGCCGAGCAACCTCCATGACCTCTGCACAATGGCACAACAAATTGACCATTGCTACTGGGAGTGTCGAGAAGAAATATCCCAGGCCAACAAGGCTTCCAGATCCAACTCTGGGAACAACAACCCCAAGGCCCCCACCTCCGCAACACCACCTGCCACCACCTCCAACAATAAACCTAGGAGTTCTACCAAGGGCTCCTCAATCCCCAACTCCGGTAGTAATTTCAACTCTGGATCCTCCACAACCCTCAACCCCAATCTGTCGTCTAAGCTAGGAAAAGATGGCAAGCTTACAGCAGCTGAGCAAAAGTGCTGCTTTGACAATAATCTATGCATGTTTTGTGGCCAAGCTGGTCACAAGGTGAAGGAATGCCCAAAGTCTTCATCCCAGGCATCCAAGGCTCATGTGGCTATGACCACAACTCCAGAAGACAAACTGGAGGCCTCTAAAATGGAGGTGAAAAAATAGTCTGTGACCTCATAGACTCTGCACGGACTTGAGGTTGCGTTGACTCCACTCATGCACCAAAAGAGGTCTGACTCAACATGTCCGCTCTCTCAGATCCCTGTTCTCTTATGCCATCCATTTCCATACTTTTGTATGACATTTTATTTTTTTCTGTGCTTGTAGATTCTGGCTCTTCCAATTGTTTTATAGACATTACCTTCATTAATAATCATGGACTTTCCCCATACTCTGTCCCTCTGCTCGAACTCTGGCTATTTGATGGAACTTCCAACTCCTCCATTACTCAAGCTCTAGATCTCTCTATCTGCTTCGAAACTGGTGATATCACTTTGATGATGTTCTATGTCACTCCATTGGATGGATCTTGTTCCCTTGTACTAGGACATAACTGGCTCGCCCACTACAATCCATTGATTGATTGGGTCTTAAGCAGTATCTCGTTCTGCACATCTAAATAGACTGTGCCAACAACCCCAAGCTTGACTCTGCAGCCTTCAGACCTGCGTCCTCTGGCTGACTCTGCACCCTCCGATACACCATGTTTCTGCGATCACAAGGCTCTGCCCATTATGCTGATCAACGCACCTGCATTTGCATTGGCCTGTCGCCTCCAGGGCTCTGTACAATTTAGCCTGCAACTCTGCCCAAAGAATACTAAACTCCGAGCATCTTCCACCACTCCAGACCCAGTTGATCTTTCCAAAGTCCCTTTGGACTACCACAACTTTGTGGATGTATTCAGCAAGAGCAAGGCCTCTACCCTTGCCCCACACTGCAAACATGACCTCAAGATCAATCTGGAAGATGGCACATCCCCTCTGCTGGGCATCACCTACTCCCTCTCTACCTCTGAGCTTGAGGTGCTCCAGATGTTCCTCGATGAACACTTAGCCAATGGGTTCATCCGTCCCTCATCCTCTGCCCATGCTACTCTAGTCCTGTTTGTCTGCAAGAAGGATGGTTCACTTCATCTTTGTGTCGACTTCCGAGGACTCAACAAGATCACAAAGAAAGACTGCTACCCCCTTCCTTGCATCTCCGACCTCCTAGACGCTCTGAGCCAAGCAAAGATCTACACCAAGCTCAACCTCCGGTATGCATATCATCTGGTCCACATCACTGAGGGCAATGAATGGAAGACTTCTTTCTGGACTCACTATGGCTTATATGAGTGGCTAGTGATGCCATTTGGACTTACCAATGCTCTGGCAGCTTTCCGGCGGTTCATCAACACTATCTTCACTGACTTGTTAGATGTTTGTGTAATAGTATATCTTGATGACATTTTCATCTATTCTGCAGACAAGGCCTCCCACAAGGAGCACATCTGGGAGGTACTCCATTATCTCTGCAAACATGGACTTTACACCAAACCAGAAAAATGTGAGTTCCATACTGACTCCACTGAGTATCTCGGATACCAGCTCTCTCCCTCCGGACTTACAATGTCTCCAGAGAAAGTTAAGGCTATTCAAGATTGGCCTGAGCCTTGGAAAGTCAAGAACATCCAGTCCTTCTTAGGATTCACAAATTTCTATAGGTGTTTCATCAACAACTATTCTAATATTGTCATTCCTTTAATCCAACTCACACGGAAAGGCATTCCATGGCATTTCTCCAATGACTGTCACTCCACCTTCCAGGCACTCAAGGACACCTTCACCTCCACTCCAATCCTCACCCATTGAGTTCCAAATGCTCTGATTATAGTAGAGACTGATGCCTCCAACTATGCGATCGCTGGTATTCTCTCTATCTGTTGTATGGATGAAGAAATCTGGCTGGTCACATATTACTCTCGGACACTCCACTTCCTGGAGTTAAACTATGATATCCATAACAAGGAGCTACTCAGCATTCATGAAGCATTCCAGACTTGGTGACACTACCTTGAAGGGTCTGGTACTCTGATTGACGTCATCACTGATCATAAGAATCTGGAGTACTTTGCTATGACTAAGCTCCTGACCTGCCGGTAAGCCCAGTGGTTGAAGTTTCTTTCACAATTTAACATGATTGTTCATTTCTGCCCTGAACGTGAAATGGCAGAACCTGTAGGAAACTTGAACCAGCTCTACTACAACTATCAGCTAAAAAGAAATAGGGACTACTAACTCATTCTGTTGAGGAAAGAGTTTTGAGGAGGCGAGGTGGCTTAGTAGTCAAGTTCTGGAGAAAACCAAGAGACTAGACTGGGGATCTACCCAGTGTCATCCTTGGGGTTTATATACTACTATCTATTTGTACATGTTTGTCTAACCCTAATATCTGATTAGGTAGAATTGAAACGGCAGAACCCTTGAGGAACTTGAACCGGCTCTACTACAACTATTAGCTAAAGAAAATGGAACTACTAACTCGTTCTGTTGAGAAAAGAGTTGAGGATGGCGAGGTGGCTTAGTAGTCAAGTTCTGGAGAAGACCAAGAGACTAGACTGGGGATCTACCCAGCGTCGTCCTTGGGGTTTATATACTACTATACTATTTGTACATGTTTGTCTAACCCTAATACCTAATTAGGTAGAATGCTATGCCTATGCAGTAGGGAGGCGACTAAGGTAAGAGTCCGTGTTGTAGCTATCCAATAGCAATAAAGGTGTACCACAGCCTCTAGGGCTGAGGGGAGTGGAAATGAATAACACGTTTGATACTGTGGGTGGCAGATCAAATGGAAGAGAAGCCACAGCAGCGGTAATGAACTGTGCGTTGCCATAGTCATGCACAGCACAGAAATGAAAAGAATCACTTGGTGATTAAAAGGGTGTTGGCTATACGCATTAGAAGTCTAGAAGGGACACGGTAATGACCGTGTCAAAGAATAGCCAAATGGAGATAGATCTGATCGGGAAGAAGAGCAGAAGATAAGCATGATCAGATTAGTCATGAAATGATAAGATAAGATCAGGCAAAAAGTATATGTTATGTCCATTGTGATGAAGAGTCTACTAGAGACCGTATACGAGATGGCAAGGATTGTCACAGTACCAACATTGGGACACTTTTTTGAGCCACTGTACATCATTCAACCCATCAAATTGCCCATTCTACTGGTCTCAGCCAATCTACTATTAGCAGGATTTGCTCTGAATACTGTCCTAACTTGTTCAAATCCTCTGGTGGTTGTCCATCCATCATTACTCCTATTGACATGCATCATGCTATTTGTCTTATTGGGACTGGAAAGGCTGAGAATGCTGTTCAAGTCACCAAGACACTCTAGGATATTAAGAACCACTCTATCTCTCCCCAGACTGTTAGAAGACATCTCAAAAAAGCTAGAATGAAGGCTGTGGTGAAGAAGAAATGTCCTTTGCTCTCTCAACATCATAGGAGAGAGTGGTTAGACTTTGCTCTGAGTCACCAGCATTGGACTGTGGAGGACTGGAAATCTGTTATATGGTCAGATAAGACCAAGATTAATTGCATTGGCTTAGATGGCAAGAAGTGGGCATGGAAAAAGGCAGGAGAGGGCCTCAGTGATAGGTTGGTGAAGGGTACTGTTAAGTTTGGAGGAGGACCAGTGATGATGTGGGGTTGTATGACTTGGGAAGGGGTTGAAATGGCTTGCAAGATTGATGGTAAGATGGATGCTAACCTTTATGTACAGATCTTGGAGGATGAGCTCCAACAAACCCTAGCAGATTATGGAAAATCTTCAGAAGACATTATCTTTCAGCAAGATAATGACCCCAAGCATACTAGTAAAAAGGCTAGAGAATGGCTTGAGAACCATGGATTTGAGGTCATGGTATGGCCTGCTCAGTCTCCAAACCTTAACCCCATAGAACATCTCTGGTTTATCCTCAAAAGAAGACTAGCAGAGTATCCTGAGCCACTTAAGGGAGTAATGGAACTTTGGGAAAGGATTGTGGCAGAGTGGTACAAGATTGAGGTGGGCTAGTGTCAGAATTTGATTGAAAGTATGCCTAGAAGGGTTCAGGAAGTCATTAAGGCCAAAGGAGGATACATTTCATACTAGTTTATGATACTCTTTATATCAGCAACAAAACTGATTCAATGAGTACCCTTGATTAATTTGATGATATTTCCTAATACAGTAGGAATTACCTAAGCAATGTATATATTTTTGGAAAGCCCTTGATTAGGACTTTCTAATGATACCTAGGTTTATGAGTCTAGCATCAATGGTTTCCTAGATATTCACTCATCAATCAAGATGGTACAAACATTGAATTGGTTTTGTTGCTCAGTGTACAATGGTGATATAACAATGTTTGGATCAAGGAGGAAGACCAATGGAAAGCTACTTTCATTATTCTACTAGGAATCTATGAACCCACAGTCATGTTCTTTGAATTTTGCAATGCATCCCCTACATTCCAGACATTCATGAACCACATCTTTGCAGATATGTTGGCAGAGAATTGGCTCAAGATTTACATGAATGACATTGGTACCCACACCAAAAACAACTTAGAATTGCACCATGAGAGAACCAAAAGAGTGTTTGACCATCTTTAAAAATACCAGCTTTTGCTTAAACTATCCAAGTGCTCATTTAACACCCCCTTTATGGAGTATCTCAGGATGATCATTAGACAAGGAGAACTATGGATGGACCCTGTAAAACTTGCTGCCATTAAGGATTGGCAACCCCTAAGATCAGTAAAGGGGACTAGAAGTTTCTTAGATTTTGCCAACTTCTATCAAAAATTCATTTCAACTTCTTCAACATCATACCCCCACTAAACCACCTTACCTGAAAGAATGAACTATGGACCTGGACCCCCCTATAAGAAACAGCTTTCAAAACTCTCAAAACAGCATTCATATCTGTTACAATTCTTTATTTTTACCATTATGTTTTTCTTATTATCTTATCCATTCCTTAGTACATTTCTCCTTTCTTCATTATCTATGATGACTGCTACTTTCTTCTTGTGGTGGCTCCACATTCCACAGCATTTATTTCCATTTCTTTGACTTCTTTTGCTTTCTTTACCATTGTTTTGGGACACTTACCACTCTACAGTTGTTTTTCTTGTAACAGCTTAGTTGTTCACATTCTATCCCATTCTATGAATTTCTTTTGTAGTATATATACCACCACACCCTGTATCATAGTTCTCTATTCTTGATCTATGCAATTCTATGTAACCTTGAGTCTGCTGCAGTCCCTGCACTGTGCTTTCTTTGCCTTAGCACCTTCAAGTCCACCAAGCAACCATCATCACTCTTGCATCTTAGTCTCCATATAGTGACCAAGGCTACTTGTGTAACAAAAGACCAAAAATCTCCCTACATCCCTCTTTTCTAAAAGTTGAATGCACTTCCACTGAATCAACATATTCCAGAGATCTCATTGTCAGGCCCATGGGCTGTTTAGCACTTACTCAAACTCAGACTCTAAATCTACACTCCCAGCATCCCCTGCTTCCAGATCAGGGTGCCTTCCTAGAATCTCCCATATAACCCCTATAGGAACCCCCTCACACTCCAGATTCAGGACCTCCCTAGTACCCTTACACCCATAGATCCCTACTTGTACCCCATTTTCAGACATCTGCAGTATCCACATGTCCATCCACACCACTGAACTCAAGGCAGCCCTTCCTGCTGACTTTTTTAAAGATTCAGACAATGCAATATGCTGAATCAAGGCCATGAAGGGCTACTTTACTATTAACCCCACACTATACAGTACACTGATGACAACACTAAGGTTATGACCATGCTCAACAAGCTGAGCAAGGGTAAAGGAATCTCCTTCTCAAAACTGTGGTATGATAAACTAGCTGATGCTACCACCCTTGCCTCTGAGAAAATTTTTAATAAGTTTGTTAAAAACTTCAAGGGGACTTTCTTCCCCTTTAATATTAAAGCCACTGCCCACCTTGCCTTGTTCAAACTTGTTTAGAAATCCTTCCACAAATCCAATGGGGAAATTGATGATGGATTCCAGAAGTATATCATAGAGTTCTAGAACCTTGCCACCAGGGCAGGAATCACCAACCATGCCATGCTCATCAACACCTTCTCCCTTAGCCTTAATCAATGACTTGCCATCATGATCCTATTGATAAACAAAGTCTTCACTCTCATTGGAGAATGACTAAAGAAAGCCAAAACATTCCACATCCAGCAAGCCTGCATTGATGCACTGAAGAAGGGCAAAACTACCCCTTTTCTCCCCAGACCCTCCAGAAACCCCAATGTCATGGACATAGATACCATATGTCTCACCAAGTTAATCCCCTAGGAAAGAGTTAAGTATATCTAAGAAGGACACTGTTTTAGATGCTAAAAAACTGGCCACAATGCCTCCCAATGCTGCTTTTACCTCTGAAATCCCCTAACCCAGACTGTTGCCTCCACCACCACTTTCCAGATTATAGTTACCCCTGTCACATTCCAAACACCATGTGTTCCCACCATTCCTCCACCTACTCCCACCATTTCCCCACCTACTTCCATCCTCTCTGCACTATAGACATTTGTCCACCAGCTCTAGATCCAAGGAAAGAATAAGGACAAAATCCTTCAAGTCCTCCAGGCATGTTATGAGGACACAGAAGAAGAAACCCCTACAGCTTCATCTTTTTAGAAGAAAAGGGTGTGTCAACATCTTTCTTCCCTGTAATAGTAGAACTGCCTAGCTACTGAACAATTAAAATCCCCATTTGCCTTTAGGTACAGTCTGAAACTATTAAAACTATAGTGCTCATCAATAGTGAAGTCATGGAAAACTTTATCAATTCCTCTCTAGTCTCCTACCTATGAAAGGGTACTCATGCCCTTAAAGAACCCATATAGGCCTGGAATGTTAATGGTACTGTGAACCACCAGGAAACCATCAAAATAAAGCTCAAGACAGAGCTAATTCATAAAGACTTCTCTAAAAGACTAGACCTACTTGTAATATGACTTAGCAAGAAGCAGGTAATCCTTGGGATGCCTTGACTATGAAAGCGGAACCTCCAGATAGACTGGAGGATGAAGTTCCTTCTGCTTCTACAAAAACATCTCAAAGAGAGTCTAAACAAAATCATGATTTCCATCCAGCTGGCTTAGGAAAACCTTCACAACCAGATAGAACTCCCTGAGTGGTGCAAGAAATATAAAGATGTCTTCTTTAAAATCATATTCAATACATTCCAACCATGTTATCAAACTAAAACCCTTATTTCTCCTAAAAATAGTCAAAGTATACCCTCTGAATCCAAAAGAAAAGGAAGCTTGCTAGAGCTTTATGGATAAAAACCTTAAAACTAAACATATTCTTCTCTTGAAATCTCCCTAGACCTCATCATTTTTTTTTATTTTCAAGAAGGATGACACCCTTCATTCCTGTCAGAACTATAGGTATTTCAACTTGCACACTGTTTACAATGCCTACCCTTTACCCCTCATCTCAAATCTTATTGATGATATGAAAGACTCCACCTTCTTCATGAAACTTGATATTCAATGGGGATACAACAACATCTAAATTCAGGAGGAAGACCAATGGAAGGCCACATTTATCACACCACTTGGACTATATGGACCAACTGTCATATTTTTTAGATTTTGCATTGCATCCCCTACATTCCAAGCCTTGATGAATCATATCTTTATAGATTTATTGGCAGAAGGATGGCTCAAGATCTATATGGATGACATTAGCATTCACACCAGGGAGAACCTAGAGCTACATGACAAGCACATCAAGCAAGTCTTCAAATAGCTAAGGGAACACTGACTCTTTTTCAAACTATTGAAATCCTTCTTTGACACCCCCATAATGGAATACCTAGATATGATCATAGGTCAAGGGGAGTTGTGAATGGATCCTGTCAAACTAGCTAAAACAACAATAACTCATGAAAGACCAAATCTTCTACAACTATCTTAGCAAAAGAAAATAATAATGTACTAACTTGTTCTATTGAGGAAAGAGTTGAGGAGATCTTAAGTAGTCAAGTTGTTGGCAGAAATCAAGAGACTAGACTGGAGATCTACCCAGCATTGTCCTTGGAGTATATATACTACTATACTATTTGTACATATATTGCTAATTCTATTACCAGATTGGGTATTGCTCATATTAGAGTCCATTGCTATGTCTAGCCATTCAATGGCAATAAAAGTGTACCACAGCCTCTAGGGCTAAGGGGAACTGAAACAGCAGAACCCGAAGGGGAACTTGAACCGGCTCTACTACAACTATCAGCTAAAATATAAGGGGGTACTAACTCATTCTGTTGAGGAAAGAGTTGAGGTGGCGAAGTGGCTTAGTAGTCGAGTTCTGGAGAAGACCAAGAGACTAGACTCAGGGATCTACCCAGCGTCGTCCTTGGGGTTTATATACTACTACACTGTTTGT
>JBBPUB010000303.1:0-18372 GCA_038094415.1 Xerocomus alliaceus | reverse complement strand
CCACAATTTGCTGTGCAAGTAATGACTGAGATCAATAAAGCCTTATCTATTGAGATCAAACTCAGTACAAGGTTTCATCCATAGACAGATGGACAATCTGAGATTGTCAATAAAGAAGTTCAAAGGTTCCTAAGGATATTTTGTTCTAAGAAACAAGACAAATGGGCAGATTGGCTTGCCATTGCTCAGTTTTCCATAAACTCTAAATAGCATGCTTTGACTAAGAAGACCCCCTTTGAGGTGACTCATTCCTATAACCCCTAAATGGGGATAGAACTGCCAAAAATAGATAAAGCACCTGCTGCAGTAAGATTTACAGATGAGATGGCCACCACCTTTGATTAAGTGAAACAAAATATGAAAGTGGCACAGGCACATTAGAAGAAGTATGCAGATCAATCTCAAAGCAAAGCCCCTGAGTACACTGTAGGCCAGCAAGTCTGGTTATCAATCGATAATCTCTGCTTGACAAGAGCTTCTAAAAAGCTCTCTAAACAATGGCTGGGATCATTTACAATTACAAAATTAATGGGAACCAACACAGTGGAACTAAAGCTTCCCTGCTTCATGAGAATTCACTCTGTTGTTAATATCTCTCATGTTAAACCTTATAAGGAATGTCTAGAAGGTCAGCTGGTTGATCAGCCTGGTCCTGTTAAGGTTACAGAGGATAGAGATAATGAGTGGGAAGTTGACTACATAGTGGATAGCAGATATCAGCAGTACTGACTAAAATATCTGGTACACTGGAAAGAATATGATGAAACAGAATGAACTTGGGAGCCATGCTCCAACCTTACTAATGCCAAGGAGGCTGTTTCCAACTTCTATCAGGCTCATCCTTCAGCCCTATAAGCCCTCACCATTAATCCCAATCAGTTCCTTTTCCTTTTTCAGAAACATCTCAAAAATGTCACTGAAGTTTCAACTCATCATCTCCCCTTTGATTATTTGGACAATGATCTTTAAGTGGGGGGTAGTGTGACAATCCTTGCCATCTCATATATGGTCTCTGGTAGACTCTTCATTGCTATGGACTTAGTGTACACTTTTCTAACTAATCTGATCGTGCTTATCTTCTGCTCTTCTTCCCAATTAGATCTAAACCCTTTTGACTATTCTTTGACACAGTTATTACTGTGCCCTTCTAATCTTCTAACACATGTAGCCAATGCCCTTTTAATCACCATGTGATTCTTTTCATTTCTGTGCAGTGCATGGCTATGGCACAGCTCATTTAATTACGCTGCTATGGCTTCTCTTCCATTTGATCTGCCATCCACAGCATCAAAACATGTTATTCATTTCTACTCCCCTTAGCCCTAGAGGCTGTGGTATGCCTTTATTGCTATTGGATAGCTACAACATGGACTATTACCTTAGCATCAAATGCATAGCATATATTTTAATCAGGTATTAGGGTTAGCAATATATGTACAAACATTAGAGTAGTATATAAACCCCAAGAACAATGCTGGGTAGATCCCCAGTCTAGTCTCTTGGTCTTTTCCAAAACTCAACTACTAAGCCCTGCTCCTCAACTTTTTCCTCTCAAAAACTCCTTGGATCTGTCCCATATGGCATCCCCACTAGGATTCTAAAAAATTCAGAAATAAGAAAACCCAACACCCCAACCCCAGCCCCCCCAAACCCCCCAAGCCCAATAGGATGTCCCTTGAACATCCTAAATTCACACAATCTCCAAAAAGTAGCCAGCCACTGAGAGGCAGCACTTCCATAGTTCACACCAGATTATCAGGCACTATTCAACTAATCTAAGATGAACTGATCAGACTAAACTTCACAGTTAAAGATGTAAAAACAGGTGCAGACTATTTTATAACCAAATAACTAATCCCAATAGAAGAGACTATGACTCTGCTATATCTATCCATAGCACTCCTCCACATCACTCAACTTACCCACACTAGACCAATTCAAGAAGCAATCAGAGCAGTAGCCTTCCTCATCAAACAAAAGAAAGTGAACAAACTATCTGATTTTATAGTGAACAGAGTAACAGTAGCTATTGTTAAGTCCGATTCCTTCGGACAAGTCCAATAAGGTCCGAAACGGAGTGACAGAGGGAGGGCAAGAAGGAGAAGGGTGAAACAGAGTGGGTGAGGACTTTCGGCGCAGGACTTATGTGTCATGCCCTTGTACTTGCTATCCTCAGAGTCAGGGGTCAGATGAGCACTAGGCTCAAAGTCAGAGTTGTCTAGAGGAGACTAAGTTGATATTCAAACTGGAGAATGTATAGATTGGAAGTATAGTATTTATACTATGGAGTTGCACTGGATTAGTAATGGAATGGAGGATATTTGTAAGGTATGAATAAGGATAAGTAATCAGATGAGTAAGACAGAATTTGGAAAGACAGATACCAGAGGAGCAGGAGTAGAACTAACTAGAAGAATCTATGAATCAAATGTTCGAGAAACTAGGTGAAAGGGTATTATGGATATCATGCTGGAGATGTGTTGAAGATGACACTGGAGTACTAGAGTTGGACCAGTATATGACAGTATCCCCCTCTTAGGCCTGAACTCCTGAAGGCCATTTAGCCAATGGACAATATGGAGTGGCAGAATTTGAATTTCATTGTTCTCCAAATTTATAAGTCTAGCAGGCCCCAGGTTGCTCCTCATCTTTGAATTATCACTACCATATTCAAACAAATTGCCAATATTCAGGAGTGGGATGACACCCACCTTGCAGAGTGCAAGAATGATGACAATGACTTGTGGAACCCAAAGGTGGCAGAGTGGAGATGGAGGGTGAAGGTATGGAAGGAGGAGAATGTGTGGAGAAAGGCTAAAAAGGAAGCAGCAAGGAAGAGGGCAGAGGTAGAGGTGGCACAAAAGGTGGAGGAGGCGTGAAAGGTGGTGGAGGCACAAAAGGCAGTGGGGGAGCGAAAGGCAGTAGAGGAACAGAAGGTGGCAGAGGAAGCCACAAAACAAAGGGTAAGCACCTCTTCATTAGATTTTAGTCCAAGGCTGACCATCAACCAGGTGGTGGAGGTGGCCACACAGCAGAGTAAGGGCAAGGGGAAGGAGAAAGCATGGAGCAGGCCCCCTGCATGCCAGAGATGTGAGGACTGCAGGCTTGAGTGCCAGCTTGGGCCCGAAAAGTTAACTTTGTATATGGAGTGCCACAAGGTGAAGGCCAAGTGCAAGCGACCCAGGGTGGAAAGGCTGGAGAAGCAGAAGAAGTGGGTTGTGGTCAAGGTGATGGAAAGACCAGTGAAGAAGGTGTGTACAGAGGGTAGAGCAGAGGCTGGGCCAAGCAGCTCAAGTGGGTCAACTCTGGAGTAGGTGAGGGCCCTCTGGAAGATCTCAGAGTCATTAGTCAGGCTCCAGAAGGCAGTCACAACACAGATGTGGTGTCTTGTCCACCAGACCCAAGTGTTCAAAGAGCTGGCATGGCTCAAGGCAGAGGAAGTCTACAGCTTGGATTCATTGGAGTTGGAGGCAGAAAGGAAAGAGGTGAAAGAGGTGGCAGTGGAGTTGAAGGGGTTGGAGGCAGAGAAATGGGAGGCATAAAGGAAGGGGTTTGAGGACAAAGAGTCGGGTAGTGAGTACAAACCTGAGGTATAAATAGGCAGCAGGTAATTACTGTAATGGACTTGTTCTCATCACACAGAGTGAGTCTGAAATGGAGTGACTAAGCGGAGTGAGGTCTGTGCTTGTCCAGACACTACAAATGGAAGTCATCAACGAGCTCAGACACATGTTTAAGTTCTGTGGCTAGTAGCCAGGAAGTCTCGTTGTCGGTACCTTCATATCCAGACCAGCAGATCAAGTACAGTAGCTTGCAGTTTCATTATCTATGATCAATCTTCAAGTTTAGGATTTCTGTGATTTTGTATTCCAATTCACCTTCAATCTCAACTGGAGGTGGTGGAGGTTGAGTCTGATCTGGAATGGTATTTGGAATGGAGGGTTCTAATTGTGATACATGGAAGACCAGGTGTATGGACTTCATGGTATCCGGGAGTCAGAGTGTGAAGGAGTGTGTGCCTGCTTGGGCAATGATGGTATAAGGTCCTAGGTTCTTTTCCAATAGTTTCTTAGAGGGGTGTGTCGATCAGAAATACTTAGCCTTGACAAAAACTTGATCACCGACTTTGAAGTCCAGTGCTGGAGTTTGTTTGGCGTCTGCAGGACCTTGGTATCACTTCTGCATGGCAGCTATCTCTTCATGGAGGTATTCATGGAGTGCATTGAGGTCTACAGAGTATTCTCAGGCTCAGGCAGAGGTAAGATCTCTCTCTGGATGTATTGTTATATTCAGGTGGTAACCCTTGTTGGTGAAGAATGGGGAGACTTCAGTGGTTGCATTTGGAGTGTTGTTGTATGTGAACTCCACTAGGAGTAGGAGTTCAGACCAGTTGTCTTGTTGGTAGTTGCAGTATAGCTGAAGGTACTGCTTCAAAGTCTGGTTCATGTGCTCTGTTTGACCATCACCTTCCAGATGGTATCCAGAGATGAAGTGGAGTTGGATGTCAAGGGCCTTACCAAGCAAGTGGAAGAAATGGGAGATGAACTCCAAGCCTTGATTGGAGGTAATATGGGAGGGTACTCCATGCTTGGAAAAAACATGAAGGAGGAAGAGCTTTGCAAGCTCTGGAGATGTTATCTTATCGTCAGTCAGAATGAAAATACATTGCTTGGAAAGGCAGTCAATGATGACCAAGATAGCGGTGTGTCTGGAGGATGCAGGGTGTTGTTCGATGAAGTCCATGGATATAGAGTTCCAGGGCTTTTTAGGAATGGAGAGCTGTTTTAGCAGTCCATATGGCTTATGCCTTAGGACCTTGGCTCTAGTACAGGTGGTGCATGAGGATACATATTCCTTGACAAATGTTCGGATGTCTGGCCAAGTATATTTCCTACAGATTAGCTTTAGGGTGTGGTTTTGTCTGAAATGTCCAGATAGTGGGTGGTCATGCTTATACCAGAGTACTTGGAGTCAGAGGTTGTCAGCATCCAGAACATATATACGATCATCCAGACAGAGGAAGCTGTCAGAGTCAATAGACCAGTGGGGATCAGAGTCAGCATCAGAGAGGTGGATGGCAGCAATGGGATCAGAGGGGAGAGCAGAAAGGATATCACTGTGGAGTGACTCAATATTGAAAAGGGTGCTGGCCCAGAGGACCAGGGCTACAAGGTAGGTAGCCTGTAGGGATACTGCAAGCTGTTCCTGTGTAAAAATCAGGCAGAAGTTGTGAGGGTTGACGCGAGCATAGTCCTTATCCCCCTCTTTGGGATAGACATCCCATGGTCTAGTAAGGGCATTGGGCTTTGCTCTAAGGTGTCTGGGGTGAAAACAAACAATCATGTTAAATTGTGAAAGGAACTCTGACCACTGGGCTTGCTGGCAGATCAGGAGTTTAGTCGTAGCAAAGTACACCAGGTTCTTATGATCAGTGATGATGTTGATCAGAGTACCAGACCCTTTGAGGTAGTGTCGCCAAGTCCGGAATGCTTCATGGATGGTGAGTAGCTCCTTGTCATGGGTATTATAGTTTAACTCCAGGGAGTGAAGCATCTGAGAGTAGTATGCGACCAGCTGGATTTCTTCATCCATACAACGGATAGAGAGAATATCAGTGATCACGTAGTCAGAGGCATCAGTCTCCACTATGATCAGAGCATCTGGAATCCAATGGGTGAGGATTGGAGTGGAGATGAAGGCATTCTTGAGTGCCTGGAAGGCAGAGCAACAGTCATTAGAGAAATGCCACAGAATATCTTTTCGTGTGAGTCAAGTTAAAGGAATGATGATATTGGAATAGTTGTTGATGAAACACCTATAGAAATTTGTGAATCCTAAGAAGGACTGGATGTCCTTGACTTTCCAAGGCTTAGGCCAATCTTGAATAGCCTTAACTTTCTCTGGAGACATGGTAAGTCTGGAGGGAGAGAGCTGGTATCTGAGATACTCAGTGGAGTCAGTATGAAACTTGCATTTTTCTAGTTTGGTATAAAGTCTGTGTTTGTGGAGACAACAGAGTATCCCCTGGACGTACTTCTTGTGGAAGGCCTTGTCTGTAGAATAGATGAGGATGTCATTGAGGTATACTATTATGTAAACATCTAACAAGTTGGCAAAGATAGTGTTGACAAACCACTGGAAAGCCACTGGAGCATTGATAAGTCTAAATGGCATCACTAGCCACTCATATGAGCCATAGCGAGTCTGGAATGAAGTCTTCCACTCATCACCCTCAGCAATGTGGACCAGATGGTACATATGCTGGAGGTCAAGCTTGGTGTAGATCTTTGCTTAGCTTGGAGCATCTAGGAGGTCAGAAATGCAAGGAAGGGGGTAGTAGTCTTTCTTCGTGATCTTGTTGAGTCCTCAGAAGTCGATGCAAAGACAGAGTAAACCATCTTTCTTGTGGACAAACAGGACCAGAGTGGCATGGGCAGAGAATAAGGGATGGATGAACCCATTGGCTAAGTGTTCATTGAGGAACATCCAGAGTGCCTCAAGCTCGGAGGCAGAGAGGGAGTAGGTGGTGCCCAGCAGAGGGGATGCACCATCTTCCAGATTGATCTTGAGGTCATGTTCGTGGTGTGGGGCAAGGGTAGAGGCCTTGCTCTTGCTGAACACATCCGCAAAGTCATGGTAGTCCAAAGGGACTTTGGAAAGATCGACTGGATCCAGAGTGGTGGAAGATGCTTGGAGTTTAGTATCCTTTGGATGGAGTTGCAGGCTAAATTGTACAGAGCCCTGGAGGCAACAGGCCAATGCAAATGCAGGTGTGTTGATCAGTGTGATGGGTGGAGCCTTGTGATCATGGAAATGCAGGATATTAGTGGGTGCAGAATCAGCTGGAGGATGCAGGTCTGAAGGCTGCAGAGTTGAGCTCAGGGTTGTTGGCACAGTCTGTTCAGATGTGCAGAATGAGATACTGCTCAAAATCCAATCAATCAATGGATTGTAGCAGATGAGCCAGTTATGTTCTAGTACAAGGGAACAAGATCCATCCAATGGAGTAATGTAGAACATCGTTGGAGTGATATCACCAGTTTCAAAGCAAATAGAGAGGTCAAGAGCTTGAATAATAGAGGAGTTGGAAGTTCCATCAAATAGCCAGAGTTTGAGTGGAGGGACAGAGTATGGGGAAAGTCCATGATTATTAATGAAGGTAGTGTCTATAAAACAGTTGAAAGAGCTGGAATCTACAAGCATAGAAAAGGATGGAATGTCATACAAGAGTATGGAAACAGATGGCATAAGGAAATGGAGGTCTGAGAGAGTGGACACATTGAGTCAGACCTCTTTTGGTGCATGGGTGGAGTCAACACAACCTCGAGTCCATGTGGAGTCTACAAGGTTGCAGACTATTTTTTTGCCTCCATATTAGAGGCCTCTGGTTTGTCTTCTAGAGTTGCAGTTGTAGCCACACAAGCCTTGGATGCCTAGGATGAAGACTTCAGGCATTCCTTCGCCTTGTGATTAGCTTGGTCACAAAACATGCATAGGTTGTTGTTGAAGTGGTGCTTTTGCTCAGCCGCTGTAAGCTTGCTGTCTTTTCCTAGCTTAGATGACAGATTGGGGTTGGGGGTTGGGGAGGATCTGGAGTTGAAATTACTACCAGAGTTGGGGGTTGAGGAGCCCTTGGTAGAACTCCTAGGTTTATTGTTGGAGGTGGTGGCAGGTGGTGTTGCAGAGGTGGGGGCCTTTGAGTTGTTGTTTCCGGAGTTGGATCTGAAAGCCTTGTTGGCCCAGGATATTTCTTCTCGATGCTCCCAGTAGTGGTGGTCGATTTGTTGCACCATTGCATGAAGGTTGTGGAGGTTGCTCAGCTTGCCAAGCCAAGACAACTCATCCTTAATTCTGTCAGGGAGTCCATTATAGAAACTCTGACGAAGTGCTCCAGGGTCCCATTCCCAGACTTGGCTCGCCAGTCTATTCCAATGAACTACATAGTTCGATATACACTGGATGTCCTTCATGCAGAGCTGCTCAAGTTGAGCCTCTGCATTGCCAATGGGGTCATGTGGGCCAAAGTTTAATTATAGCTCATATAGAAACACTTTTCAGCTATTCATCCAGAGTGGGCGGTGCTCCAGAGGTTTGCTGCCAAGAAGGTCCAGCTTGAAGTATTCAAGGACAACACCCTTGAGGTAGGATTGTGCAAATGTGACCTTGGAATGGTCATGACAGAAGGATTTGGGATTTGCCTGGAAGTTCAGTTCACACTGAACTATGAATGACTGAAGTTTCCAGAGGTCCAGCCCATCAAATGGGTCTGGCTCCCAGACCTTGGTTTTGGGAGTGTCTGAGGAGTTGTGCTGGAGTGCATTCCAGGTCATGTCCTGAATTGCATCAGCAAGTTGGGTAAATGGCTCAAAGGTCAGGGATACATTGTTTGGCTGGGGTTCATCGTTGTTGTTGTTGTTGAAGAAGTCACCCAGATTGGAAGGATTAGGTGGTGGTGGTCCTTCACTGCCATTATTTCCTGAAGATGGAGGTGTGGGCTCATAGAGTCCATCATTGAGTTCAGGATCATCCTGAAGTTCACAGATCCAGGGGAAAGTGAGAACCATCTTGAAAAGAGTGGTAAGGGGAGAGTCAAAGGAACTGGCAGGAGTGACACGACAGTGGGGCACTGTGGAAATAGACAGAAGTGCTACCAGTCTAGCACTAAAGCTGTGGAAATCACCAGAGATGATGTGGGAGGAGTCAAATACTGACTCGAGATGTTGACAGGGAGTCTGGATGTGGGACATAGGTATGAAGGGGTGTTGTGAGTACAAGAGTGAGTTTGAATATACTATTAAGTCCAGTTCCTCTGGACAAGTCTAACAAGGTCTGGAATGAAGTGACAGAGGGAGGGCAAGAAGGAGAAGGGCAAAACGGAGTGGGTAAGGACTTTCAGTGTAGGACTTATGTATCGTGCCCTTGTACTCACTATCCTTAGAGTTGGGGGTCAGATGAGCACTAGGCTCAAAGTCAGAGTTGTCTAGAGGAGACTAAGTTGATATTCAAACTGGAGAATGTACAGATTGGAAGTATAGTATTTATACTATGGAGTTGCACTGGATTAGTAATGGAATGGAGGATATTTGTAAGGTATGAATAAGGATAAGTAATCAGATGAGTAAGACAGAGTTCAGGAAAACAGATACCAGAGGAGCAGGAGTAGAACTAACTAGAAGAATCTATGAATCAAATGTTCAAGAAACTAGGTGAAAGGGTATTATGGATATCGTGCTGGAGATGTGTCGGAGATGACACCAGAGTACTGGAGTTGAACCAGTATGTGACAGCTATAACCAATCAACTAGGCTGCCTCCAAACAGCCACTACAGGCATCACAGAATGCATAGAGAATCTCTTCCAAATCCCAATCCACAAACTTACTGACATTCACTCTATTACAGAAAAACTTCAAGAAACACACAAAACCCTAACCAACCTACAAGACAACATCATGAACAAGCTCAACTTTGTAGCCTCATGCCCTGGCCCCTAGGCATGCACATATGCAAATGCAACAAAACAAGGACAAGGACAAGGACAAATGACAAACATGGAAATCCACAAAATCACCAAGCACAATGAAACTAGATTCCACCAACTACTAATCACCCCAACTCAAGGTAACATACTCTTCGGACAAATGGAAACTAATACCTCTATTGCAGATCACTACACTAAAGCCATAGAAGAAATATGCACTAACAAAGACCTGAAAGCATCCATCAAAGCAATGCTCCCCCTACATAATGGCTGCCTACTCATTAAAGTCAACACCACACAAGCAGCAGAATGGCTCTGACTCAAGAACATGCAAGACACCATACTCTACAACTTAAACATTGTGGCCTCATTCAAACACAGAACTTTCGCAATAATAGTCCCCTTCTTCCCCATCACCTATGACTTCACTAACACCATGCTCCACAGAAAGATAGAAGATGAAACAGCAGAACCCAAAAGAAACTTGAACTGGTCTACTACAACTATCAGCTAAAAGAATAAGGAAGTACTAACTTGTTCTGTTGAGGAAAGAGTTTGATGGATGAAGACTTAGTAGTCAAGTTCTGGAAAAGACCAAGAGACTAGACTGGGGATCTACCCAGCATTGTCCTTGGGGTTTATATACTACTCTAATGTTTGTACATGTATTGCTAACCCTAATGCCTGATTAGAATATATGCTATGCACTCAGTGCTAAGGTAATAGTCCATGTTGTAGCTATCCAATAGCAATAAAGGCATACCACAGCCTCTAGGACTAAGGGGAGCAGAAATGAATAACACATTTGATGCTGTGGGTGGCAGATCAAAATGGAAGAGAAGCCACAGCAGTGGTAATTAAGTGGGCTGTGCCATAGCCATGCACAGTATGAAAATAAAAAGAATCACACAGTGATTAAAAGGGTGTTGGCTAAATGCATTAGAAGATCAGAAGGGCACAGTAATAACCATGTGACAGAATAGCCAAAAGGTTTTAGATCTGATTGGGAAGAAGAGTAGAAGATAAGCACAATCAGATAAGATCAAAGAAAAAGTAAATGCTAAGTCCATTGCAATGAAGAGTCTACCAGAGACCATATACAAGACAGCAAGGATTGTCACAGAAGAGGAGAACAGCATCCCCACCAATGTCATTGATAATGCCAGATGGGTCAAACCCCCATATAAATGAACCAATGGCCAACACGTCACCTATGCCCTCATTTACCTCAACAACCCACTATATACAGACATCCTCATTCATGACAGCATGTGCATTGAAAAGAAGAAGTACTACCCCAGAAAAGACAAACATGAACCCATGAAATGCACAAATGCCAACAATGGGGTCATATTGCAAACAAATGCCCAACAATCAAAGAAGCCTGCACAAACTGCAGAAAAGAGCACCATATATTGGTCTGCCCTAACTCTAATAAACACTACTGCATCAACTGTGAGACTGATGACCACCCTAGCTACAGCAGAAAATGCCCTACTTTCACCAAATAATGTGAAACCTTTGATGTGCACAACCCAGAAAATCAAATGCTGTACTACCTGACAAGCAAAGAATGGACCAATGTGCTAATACCATTAAAGAAACCAACCACCACCAGAGAGCCCAAGCCCAACTCACTGCCAACACCACATCCAATCTTACCACACAAACCCACCTTCCACTAAAAGACCATCGACTTCATCCAAGTAACATTCACAAAACCACCAATACAAAGAGTCAAAAAGAACGCCAGACACCACCCACTCATCACTGATATGGAAGAAACAGAAATAACCACCACTAACCACAAACACCAAGAGACAACAATGATTTTAAACCATCAAAGCACTGCCCCCACAGTACTCACTAGACCATTGTCCCCTGAGCCATCTTTCTATTCCTCCCTCTTGTCATTCAACAAAGCCTACCTTGATCCCAACCCAATAGATGCTGATGACTGGTAATCCCAAACCATCAATAAAACTAACCATATGGCAGCAAAACCTCAACACATCCTTCACAGCTCAATACTCCCTATTCAATGGACATGAACACAAGAAATGAAACGTATACACACTACAAGAACCACACTTCAACAAATACAGCAACACCTACTACCCATGAGATTACTACACCATATACCTGACAACATGATTCACTGACGAGCAAACACACTATCAAGCAGTAACCCTCATATTCAAAAAACTAGATATTAAAACAGCAGAATCTATATTTCCTAGTGGATTCCTATCCACGTCTTTTTCAGCTAAAGAGCTACAAGCTAAAACAAAAACAAAGTAAAACCAAACAGGATGACTCAAGCAAATGAAGCCAAAGTCAAAGGGGGTGAGCTTGAGTGTGTAAGACTAAAGTCTAGAGTAATAAAAGTGAGTGTTGAGTCAGACATTGTTAGTGACAGCTCAGGCGAGCACTGGGCTCTAGGATATATATCCCAATTCTAGGGGAGTAAATCTCTATGATTCTGGTGAGAACCAAGGAGACTAGACTGGGGATCTACCCAGCATCATCCTTGGGATTTATATACTACTCTACTGTTTGTACATATATTGCTAACCCTAATACCTGATTAGGTAGAATGCTATGCCTACACAGTAGGGATGCAACTAAGGTAAGAGTCCATGTTGTAGCTATCCAATAGCAATAAAGGTGTACCACAGCCTCTAGGGCTGAGGGGAGTGGAAATAACTAACACGTTTGATACTGCAGGTGGTAGATCAAATGGAAGAAAAGCCATAGCAGTGGTAATTAAGTGGGCTGTGCCATAGCCATGCATAGCACAGAAATGAAAAGAATCATGCAGTAATTAAGAGGGCATTGGCTACACATGTTAGAAGATCAGAAGGGCACAGTAATAACCATGGCAAAGAATAGTCAAATGGGTTTAGATCTGATCAGAAAGAAGAGCAGAAAATAAGCACAATCAGATTAGTCATGAAATGATAAGATAAGATCAAAGAAAAAGTATATGCTAAGTCCAGCTTGACAAAGAGTCTACCAGAGACCATATATGAGACAGCAAGGATCATCACAGATACTAACCAATAGAAACAGATCCCCTACCCATCCAAAAATGTAACAATAATACAATTCACAGGAAATTCAGCTACTGCATGCTCATTAATATCTACAACAATGTTCACTCCAACTCCACCATACATAAGCTATGCCACTTCACACAAAACCACCTGCAAAAACTATATCCAGAAGAAGGGGTGCATGTAATATGCCTAGGAGACTTTAACTGTCACCACCCACTCTAGGAGAATGAACAGAACACTCACCTACTTAAGGCCATGCATCTCACACATGCAACTCCACTAATCAACCTAATTGCAGACCACTTCTGGATAATGCCCCTAGTAAAAGGGAAACCAACCCTAGAAGCCTCAAACAGCAAAAACTGGATGAGGGTAGACAATGTTTCCTGCACCAACCACTCAGTGGAACATGTAATCATATGCCACATGTCCCTGAAAAACCAAGGCCCAGCAACAGACCACATCCCCATACTTACCACTATCAACTTAAGCATTCCTCAAGAAACAGCCAAACCAAACCACAACTTCAGAGATGTTGATTGAAAAGCATTCAACAATGCCCTAAAAGCTGAGCTCTCTGACTTCATCTTTGATGAATCCATCACCACGATATCCACATTCTAGACATACACTCACAAATTCATAGATGCCATCACAAACATAGTCGACAAGCATGTACCACACACACAACCATCTCCACACTCCAAAAGATGGTGAACACATGACCTCATCAATATAAGAAAAGAGCTAAACTGTCTAGCAGACCAAGCATATCACCTATGCAGCCAACAACACCACCCCATACACAAAGAATACCATAAACAATAAAATACATACTCATCTACCATCAAGGCAACAAAGAAACAGCACTGGACAGACTGGCTAGAAAACATCAATGGTGATGAAATCTGGGTCATGAACAAATACTTATCAATCATCATAGGAGAAACATCCAATACAAGAATCCCAACCCTATGGTCAATGGTAGATGGTTCAGAAGTGACTATCAATGACAAAAAGAGCAAAATCCTTGCCACCTCATTCTTCCTGCCACCACCCCCAACAACCATGATCAACACTGAACCACAAGACTATCTGAACCCCATCCCACTAACACAAATGATAACTGCTAAGTCCCTGAACCTCACCCTATCTAAACTGAGTCCATATAAAGCCCCAGGCCCCAATAGCATATGCAACATAGTATTCATGCAATGCTCAAAAACACTCAAACCCCACCTACTACACATATTCCAAGCCACCATTAATCTACAAACATTCTATAACCCATGGAGAGAATTCACCACAGTTGTCCTGCACAAACCAAGCCGACCCAACTACACCACGCCAAAGACTTACCACCCCATCACACTGCTAAATACCACATATAAAATTCTCTCCTTAATTATTGCTTCACAACTGATGTACACACTAGAGGCCCACCAACTACTCCCCTCAACCCACTTTGGAGGAAGACCAGACCACTCAACAATGGACTTGCTGCACCTACTTGAAGCAACTGTCAAACAAGCATGGCGAAACCACCAAGTCACCTCAGTACTATTCCTGGACATCAAGGGAGCATTCCCCAATGCAGTCACTGAGCAACTCATAAGTAACATGAAAAAACAATGCATCTCAAAAGCAATAACAGACTTCACAAAACATGCACTCCTAAACCAATGCACAAAACTCAAGTTCAATAGCTACATCTCAAAAGACTAGATCCCAATCAATAATAGCATAGGCCAGAGTGACCCTTTCTCCATGGTTCTCTACATCATATACAATGCTGACCTGCTTGAAATAGGCAAGAATAACAAGGAAAGGGCACAAGCATTCGTAGACAATACAATACTACTAGCAATAGGCAAGACATTCAATGAAACCCACACCATCCTCAAAGACATGATGGAAAGGCCAGAAGGCACCTTTGACTGGGCAAAACAACATAATTCCAAATTTGAACTGTCAAAATTTGCACTAATTGACTTCAACTCCAGGAAAAACACTCAAAGACCACCTTTAATGATCAAAGACACAACGATTCACCCTACAACCAACCACAAATTCTAGACATCATCATCAACCAAACACTCAACTGGAATGAACACATGGCCTATGCAATAGCAAAAGGAACTGCCTATGTCATTCAACTCAAATGCCTCTCTGGATCCTCCTATGGCCTCATGCTCCCACTTACTCATTAACTATACCTCGCAGTAGTCCTCCCAAAAATGCTATATGCAATAGACATCTGGTGCTGCCCCAACTACTTGGAACACAACAACACAACAATCACCAGCTCACAAGGAACTGTACAAAAACTGGAATCATTCCAAAGGCTCACCATGCTAAGTATCACAGGCACTATGCATACAATAGCAACTGATACATTAGAAATCCACAGCAACACATGACCAATATTGCACAGAATATAGAACCTATGTCAACAAGCCATGGTTCACCTAGCCTCACATCCAAACACTCACCCACTATACCCATATCTTAAAAGAGCAGCAACACACTACATTAAGCACCACAAATCTGCAATACACCACCTTCTCCACACATTTGACCTCTTCCCAGACTGAGTCAAAACCATTGTCCAAGGAACCTCACCACTGACAAACCCACCTGCCTTCAAAAAATGTATTACCCCCACAAAAGAAGACACACTAACAGAACACAACTCCACCATGTATAAAGACACAACTCATATCTACAGTAACAGATCAGAAATACACAACAACATCAGAGTGGTAGTGGTAATCTACACCCCTAGAAAAGCACCAACAAGCCTACAATACCATCTAGGACCAACCACAACACATACAGTATATGAAGGAGAAGCAGTCAGACTCACACTAGCAGCAAAACTTCTACTTTCTGCCACCAACCCAGTAGCCCCAATACACATATACATAGACAACCAAGCAGCAATCCAATCTGGTGAGTGACCAAAATTCAAACCAGATCACTACATTATGAGAAAGTTGAACAGGCTGCTAAAAAGAGTGAGGCAAAAACATCAACTCAGCAAAAATGACATCATAATCCACTGGACCCCAGGACACATGGGTATAATAGGCAATAAAGCTGCCAATAGAGAAGCAAGGGAAGTGGCTACCAACCCAAACACTACCAGCTAACAAAAAGACCTACCCTCATATCTACACAAAAACCAACTCCCTATAAGCACCACAGCACTAAAACAACAACAACACAACCTATCAAAAACCAGATGGAGCACCCAATGAACAAACTCACACAGATATGCAAAAGCTGAGGAGCTTGGACTGTGAACCCTGACATCAAAATTCCTAATGCTAACATCTTCTCTCTCTAAACATCACACATTGTCACTAATTTGGCTATAAACAGGACACTCCATGCTACACAATCATCTATACTGCATCAAGAAGGCAGACTCCCCCACTGCCCACACTGCAAAAAAGACCAAGTAAATGAATCAGTTCAACACTTTCTAATGGAATGTCCACACTACACTAGGGAAAGGTACCCCCTATGCAAAAAGTTCAGTATGATGGCAGACAATGTTAGCTTCCTACTCTCAGACAAAGAAGTGCAAGACCACATCATCTGATACATCCAAGCCATAGGATGCTTCCAGAGTACATTTGGTGAAGTACTTCCACTATCAAAAATAAGAACAAGTAACAGCCACTAGCACAAACAAGCAAACTGTAAACAAACACAAGTATATAGCTATATATCTCTGCTGATAAGGGAAGAATTACATCCAAAGGGGACAAGTTGGGGCACAGAGGGGATAAGGAGAAGGAAAGATTGAAGGGACTGAAGAAGACCACACTGACAGAGTGCAGGAAAGAGCACAAGCCACCACCTCATAGATACATTTCACTCCCAGCACAACATGCCAACTCCCCAACACCTCAAAGCTACACTACACCCCTTCTCCCAAATGTATGGCATGCCCAACAGGCTTACATACTTGGAACACCAGAAAACATGCCAGATACACAGTCTAGATCAGCAAAAATAATCTATAACCTGAAGGACTGTGGCATCTATTCACACAGTCAAGACCATGAGAGGCAGGAGCCTCAAAGTAGATTAGCATACTACTGTCCTATATAGAGCACCAACCTCCAACAAGGACAAAAATGGACTTAAAAAAACTCTTTCCTCAACAGAACAAGTTAGTACCTTCTTACTAAATCCTTTTACTAAAGATAGTAGTAGTAGAACCAGTCTAGTTCCATTCTTGAGTTATTGTTGTTTCAAAGAGAGGACTTGAATGATCTCAAAGGGGTCTACTTGTTTGGGTGCTAGTTTTCTAGAGGGAAAGGGAATGCATAGGTGTGTAGCTTCTAGCCATACTTTGTCTCTAACTTTTCAGAGGAAAAACTTGTATGTTTGGTATCTAGTCATTATCTTTCTAACAGACTCATGGGCAGCTAATGCTTCATTCCTTGCTTTGACCAGAGATTTCATTCTAAAAGAGAGTGTGAAAATGAAGTTCTTAGTTAGAATGGAAAATGTCTGGGGTTCATATTCCAACATCAGGCTGAATGGAGATTTCTGAGTAAATAAATGGGGATAGGAGTTATGTTGGAACTTAGCAGTGGTAAGAAACTTTGCCCACTCATATGGATTATTGCTGCAGAAGATTTAGAGGTAGTCTCCACTTCTTAATTGGTTCTTTTTATTTGGCCATCCATTTGAGAATGATATGCCATGGAGAGTTTGATGTTGTAGTGTAGTAGTCTAGCTAATTCTCAAGCTAAAGCTGAGACAAATTGTGGACCACAGTTAGAGATGATGGAGTTCTGTAGACCAAATTGTTTGAATACATGATCATGAAAGAGTCACACTACTCCAAGAGCATCTATGGATTTGTAACACAAAGTGAGAATTACCCCCTTTGTAAGCCCATGGTTGATCACAACCATAATAGAATCAAAACCCTCTAGCTTAGACAAGTCAGTGACCAGATCAACAGAGAGTTGTTTGAATGAAAGGGTGGCAATGGAGGAAATAGATGTCAAGGGCAATACTATAGGGTGTGTATTGATCTTAGATGTTTGACATGTGAAACAGCCAGCTATGAAGTTTTTAACAAAGGTGGCAAGGCCTGGCCATCAGAAGTCTTGTTTCAATAGGGTCTTGGTGTGAAATTGGCCAGTATGGCCCATGGTTGGAGAAAAGTGAACAGTATATAGTAATGTGGATCAGTGTTCTGGTGGGATGTATAGTCTGTTTCTATAAAATAGGTGGCTGTTGTTAAACTTCCAATCTAATACAGCAGATCTGGAAAATAGTGGGGATTCCAATTACAGGGCCTTAAGAGCATGAAGGACTATGGGGTCAGAAGTAAAGGAGAGTTGAATCTTATGAAGAAGTGTGGTGTTGAGAGCTTGAATGATGATGGGTTTAGAAACAATGGAGGTATTGGCATTATCATTGGAGGTGTCAAGAAGGGAACAACAGGACAAGGCATTGGCAGGGCCCATCTGAGTGCCTGGCATAACTTACCACACAAGGTCATAGTCTTATAGAAAGAGGGACCAGCATGCTTGCTGTCTGAACAGTTTTTTAGGGTCACAAATGTAAAACAGGTTTTTATGGTCCATGATGATGGTGATTGGATGTGCCATGCCTGCTAGATACTGCTTCTATTCCCCTAGGGCCAGGATGACTGTAAGGAGTTCCTAATCATACAGTGGCTCAAAAAAGTGTCCCAATATTGGGCCATTTTGGACAAATGGGTCAATTGCCAAAGATATGGGACAAACAAGATCAAACACTTGCAGAGTCAAAGATAGTACTTGCTCTTGGCATTCTAACA
>JBBPUB010000302.1:0-18377 GCA_038094415.1 Xerocomus alliaceus | reverse complement strand
TCAGCTGTATTGCCTCCTGCAGCAATGCCTCAGCCAGTGCTAGCTCAACTTCATCCTTCCGCTTTTCGAATAGTGCAAAACGGACAGTAGCTAATTGAATCAATGTAGAAGGGCGGTCGATATGGCCGACAGGACGAGCAGCAAGCGCGCTGCTATATAAGCCAAGAGAGCCCTCGAGGGAGGCATCCATATCATCGACTTGATAGAGAATGAACTTTGCCATTGCTAGGTTTGACTGGGCAGCCGCACGACAAGGATGATCCAGCGGACAAACACTAAGTGCCAGCTCAAACTCTGCGATAGAACGCTCCAGATCCCGTTTTCCCTTGTGCTCCATGTAACGTGAGAGAGCGCTCTGCCCTTCGTTCGTTGCATCTTCTAGCCCGCCTGAGTACTTAACAGTTGACTACGGATACATACTTAATGAGGACCGTATTGACAAAAACTGCCACTCACGCAATAAGAGCCAATGACTGTCCGCGCAGATGAGTCACTGCCCTCGCGCTTCCGCCGTTTGACAGTTAACATGACGGATGGACACGGAGCAATGCTCCTATCCTTTGGAAAGAGAAATGCTGCCATGGTCAGTACCCTGAGTCTAGGCCCTGCGGAACTATGTCCCACTCACGAATGTCCTTTGCACTGCAGTCAAATAGTTGACCAATGGTAGCCGTCAACTTTCGTAGTTGCTTGCCAGAACCCAATACGGGCTGGAATTCGGAGGATGCATAGACCTCAAGAGAAATGGTAACTGACGGATCTGATGGTCTGTCAGCCTGTTAGGGCTAACCCAGGTCGGAGAAGGGTGATCTCACATGGGGATCGGTCCGTTCCATTCGACGGTATCATCAATTACTGAAGAACGCTTATTTTGAGTTCTCCATTCAAGGCCACTGTGGAGCACCACCGTGTAGAACCCGGCGGGAAGTCGTCCAAGGCCGAGGGCCACACCCGTTGCCAGGATACCTGCTCATTCATCAGTTGTTTTTGACTCTGTAGAAAAGTGGATGCCATACTCGTTATAACTATTTCTTCGTCGTCCGTGTACATTGAAGAGCGTCGGGAAGAGGACATGCGCCGTAGCTGATTCTGAAGTGCAGGTATTTCCTCCTCCCGTTTCTCCTCACTCCGATGTTCGGGTGAGTCAGAAGTAGTAGTCACTTGTGCATTGTACTGCAAGATGTGTTAGCAGGATCAGGAAAGTGAGCTTTCGATGTGTGTGGTGAGGGACATACTGTTATCATAGCGGATTGAATCTCATCCACCGAAGTCGCAAAATCCACTTTAGCTGGGTACGCTATTTACCCTGCCCGCTGTCTCGTAGAAGGTACTAGCCAGCGCATCTTTGCTCACAACGACTTTAGCATGAGAACTTTCAGAGACCCACCGGAGCACTGGTGGAAGGAATGCCTTGACAGTTGATTATCCATCAGCAAAAAAGAATAATTTTGGGCAAGGTCATACAAGGTTCCCACGACCTTCCAAGGCTTGTCATGATCGATGCGAGCGATACATCCGTCTTCCAGGGCCATGCGAGGCTTGTCAATATAACTCTACAAATATGCGAAAGAGTCCACATTGTCCCAGTCCATGTTCTTGCTGTCCTCAGCGCCTAGCCCATCTTCTCCGAGGTAATCCACCTCATTGTCTTCCACCATGACCTGATCTAATCCTGTGTATCCAAATTCTTCCATCTCATCTAGGAGGTCGTCATCCACCAGCATAGCAGACAACTTCTCCCCTGAGCCATCATCACTTCCATTGTCTTTGTCTGCAATTTCTTTGTCTTCACTTCCCTCATCTTTGCCCACTTCCAAATCAATGTCACCTGCTTTATCATTCCCATGTCCAGTAGCCTCCTTGTCATCCTCCATCACATCTTCTTCATCACTTCCACTACCCATCTTGATGTCACTGCTTGTGCTCATGTACCACTTGTGTTCACGTACCACTTGTGTTCACACTCTAGCTCAAATGAGACTTTGTCCGGCTCATCATGGTCTTCAAGAAGGCATTTTGTCTCTTCTCATGTTGTCTTGTGTCCCATAGTGCTGCCATCATAATGCATAAACATATTTCCATCAGTGAAACTGATGTAACCTTGTTAGGATTAATATTAACCCATTTTTTCATACTCACATGTTGACATAAACCCTTCCTAGTCCTTCCCACCATTGAAAGGGGTATGAGCAACTGATTCTGGAGGCAGGAGTGCTGGCATATGTCCATATGTGAATGCTGGGATTAGATGGACCCCCCAGATGATTAATTTGGAATCAAGAAAGCCAAATGCTAATGGATTGCTGCTATCAAAGAATCTGATGTGTGGAAGATGTTTCACAGCCCAAATGGATGTCATATCCATAATCTGTGCCAACCATTGTACCCAGAGAACATCCATCCACTTAACCCTTAATAGTAAATGTTTATGTGGAAAATTCCAACAATTTGAACATACTAGTATGGATGGGGGTACTCACTCTTGTCCTTGTAAGAAAGGACCATGATGTTAGCATGCATGCATGGGTTGAGAGTGTCCTGGGCTCAGTATAAATCATATGTGGTGTAATTGACCTAAAGGACTTTATGATGGTAGATTTAGTTTTGGACAAAGCTTAACATGTTTTATTGAGTGAAACGACAACAATTGATGTCAAGGGATCTTGAACTGGTTCTACTACTAACTATAGAAGTAAAGAATACTAACTTGTTCTTTTAAGGAAAGAGTTGAGGTGTCTTAAGAGTCAAGTGTTGGTAAAATCCAAGAGACTAGACTGGGGATCTATCCAGTGTTGTCCTTGGGGTTTATATACTACTCTACTGTTTGTACATATATTGCTAACCCTATTACCAGATTGGGTACTATGTGAGTTAGAGTCCACATCTATGTCTAGCCATCTGGTGGTGTTAAAGGCATAATCACAGCCTCTAAGGCTGAGGGAAATGGAAATGAAAAGAAGTTTGATGCTGCAGGTGGCAGATTAAATGGAAGAGAAGCCACAGCAGCAGTGATTAACTGGGCTATGCCATAGCCATGCACAGCATGGAAATGAAAAGAATCATGTGATGATTAAAGAAGGGCACTGGCTAAGCAGTAAGAAGATTAGAAGACACAGTGATTACCATGGAAAAGAATAGCCAAAAGGAAATAGATCTGATCAGGAAGAAGAATAGAAGATGAATATGATTAGATAAGATGAGCAAGATAAGATAAGATCAAATGAAAAGTTTATGCTAAGTTTATTCAATGAAAAGTCTACCAGAAACTATTTATATAAGATGGCATGGATCATCACACTATCCCCCACTTAAAGATCATTGTTCAGATGATCAAAGGGGAGACAATAAGCTGGTATTTCCATTATATTTTTGGGATGTTTATGAAAAAGGAAAAGGAACTGTCTAGAATCAATGGTAAGGGTCTGAGGGGCAGAAGGATGGGCCTTGTAAAAGTTGGAGATTGCCTCTTTGGCATTGGTTAGATTGGAGCATAGCTTTCAGGTTTATTCCATTTCATTATATCCTTTTCAATAAACCAGATATTTCATTTGGCATTGCTGATATCTGCTGTTCACTATATAATCCACTTCCCATTCATTATCTCTATCCTCCATGACCTTGATAGGGCCAGGCTGGTCAACTGGCTGTTCTTCAAGACATTCCTTGTAAGGTTTGATTTGAGAGATATTCATGACTGGGTAAATGCACATAGAGCAGGGAAGTTTCAGTTCAATGGCATTTGTTCCAATTAACTTCATAATGGTGTATGGACCAAGCCATCTTTTAGAAAGCTTCTTTGATGCATGCATTAATCTAAAATTATTGGTGGATAACCAGACCTGCTGTCCCTTAGCATAATCAGGGGCATTACTATGAGATTGATCTGCATACTTCTTTTGATGTGTCTGTGCAGCCTTCATATTTTGTTTCACTTGATCAAAAGTGGCTGTCATCTCATCAGTAAATTGTACTGCAGTGAAGGCTTTATCAGACTTAGAAGGTTTAATCCCCATTCTTGGATTGTATGAATGTGTGGTTTTAAAAGGGGTTTTCTTTGTTCCTTTAAACCATTGACATTTGTCACATCAGCTCACATATTCTCTAATAAAGGTGGTTATTTCAGGCCATCAATAGAATCTAGAAATCAATTCTAGAGTCTTTTCATAACTGGCATGTCTGGCCATTAGGAAATCATGAAAAAGTCTAAGGATATTCATCTTTATCAAAGCAGCATCCAGTATATATATGCAACCCTGTGGATCATGCAGTAGTTCATTTTCTTCTTTGATCAAAAAGTGTTTTCTGCTAAGATGTATGGTCTCTCCTTTCATAAGTTTACAAAGCTCATTGAATATAGATTTATTGAGTCATTTGCCTTTATCAGAGATAAGAAGTGGAGTGTCTAGCTCCATATTTTCAATCTGCTCTGATGGTATTACCAGAACTCCTTTATTATCATTTTCTATACTGATCACATGATTTTCTTGTCTAGAAAAGGCATCAGCCTTTCCCATGGTTGCTTTAGGCTTATGTATCCATTTTAGATTGAATCTAGATAAATATTGCACCCATTGGGCCTGTCAGTGATTAAGATCTTGCCTCATTTGATACCATTGAAGGTTCTGGTAATCATTCTAGACTTCCACTGGAAATCTAGCTCCTTTGAGATAATGTCTCCATTCCTCCAATGCTCATATGACAGAGAGCATCTCTTTATCCAAAATGGGATAATTCTGTTCTGCTGGTTGCATACTATAAGAGGCATATGCCACAGGGTGCCACTTGTCATCTTTCTTTATTGAGAGCACAGCTCCTGTGGTGTAATCCAAAGCATTGGCTTCTAAATAGAATTCACAATCTATATCTGGATATGCTAATATGGGGGCCATTATGAAGGCATTCTTGAGTGTTTCAAATGCTTCCTATTGTGTTAAGCCCCATTCAAATAAGACTTCTTTCTTTAAAAGATCATTAAGTGGTCTAGCCACTTGTGAAAAGTCAGAAATAAATTGATGATAGAAGTTAGCAAGTCCTAAAAAACTCCTTACTCCTTTAACATTTGTGGGAATGGACCATTGGGTGATGGCTTCTACCTTTTTGGAATTCATAGAAATGCCATTCTTTCCCACAATCATGCCTAGAAAATCAACTTTTGTAACACAAAAGCAGCATTTTGGGGCTTTTACAAAAAGATCATTCTTTTTTAGTCATCAGAGTACTTCTCTCACAATTTGATCATGCTCTGCTTGATCTTCTGTTTTTATAAGTCATCTATGTAGACCACAACTATGTCATCCATATCAGCAAAGATTTCATTTATTATTACTTGGAATATTATAGGGGAGTTGCATAGTCTGAAGTACATTACCAGAGGCTTGTATGCTCTTTAAAAGCATATGAAAGTGGCTTTCCACTCATCTTCTTGTTTGATGTGGACATTGTTATATCCCCATCATAGATCCATTTTGGTAAATAATTTAGTGTCTTTCAATTTGTTGACTAATTGTGATATCAATGGCAAAAGGTAATTGTTCTTGGTGGTATGCTCATTGAGATAATGATAATCCTATACCATTCTCTTCCCACCATCTTTTTTTTGGAATGAAGAACATAGAGGACATTTGCAGAGGTTTTGATGGATGAATATAGCCCTTTTGTAATTGTTCATTTAGGAATGTAGTGACTTCTTCTTGTTCATCCACTAAAAGAGGAATGATTCTTCCTTTGCAGGGTTTGAAATCATTTTGCAATTCTATGACATGATCCCATAGCTTGTGTAAGGGCATCCTTTTGAAATCTTTCTTTGAAAACACTATGAGATAATCATGATACTCTTTTGATACTAGTTCCTTAGGTGGGGTTTCTTTTAGCTAAACCCTTTTAAGCACTTTTTGAGTATCATTTGCTCTTTCCAGTGAGTGAATCCAATGGTATACTTGATATGTCTATTTATATTGTTCTTTCTATAACACTTGTAAAAACTTGCTTGGGGTGGAATCATCTTGTTGGAGATTTTGACAATGCTAGGGACATCTTGTCAATCTAACCTTTCTGATTGTCCAATCTATTTCTGGATTGTGGCACTGTAACCACTCATATCCCAGAATAAACTTGAACTTTCCCAGATTGGTGACCTTTGTCAAGACTGGATAGAAGGCAGAAGTGCCTACTCAGTTGCTGCCTTAAGGGGAGAAGAACAACTGTATTACCTGGATAGAAGGTAGAAGTGCCTACTACTGTACATTAGCTAGATGTAAGGTAATAAAACATTAAGTGCCCATCTCAGTTGCTGCCTTAAGGGGAGAAGAACAACTGAGAGGGGAAAAACCCAAAATGAAAGTATTTATAGAACAAAGATATGATTGCATTGAACTCTACTAACTCCAATGTAACTCTGGAATGGAGTAAATGAGATCAAGAAAAAATAAGGTTAATCTACTGTTAAATAAAGGAAAGGGTCTGATAATGAAATAGAGCACCTTGGGGACCAGGTCTGAGTGTGCTCCTAACAGTTTTGGAGTTAGTGCATGGAAAGGGGGATGATCCCAGATGGAAAGAACTCCAGAGTTAGGGGTTTTTAACACTTCCACTTAAGTGCAGTCATAGTCCCATGGCCTGGACAAACTTCCAGTATTGGTTCTTAGTTAGAGGCTTGGTTAGGATATCAGTGACCATATCTCCTATATGGACATATTGAATGGCAGCCTCTCCCTTACTCACAAGGTCATCTTGAACAAAGTGGTACTTGTGCTAGATGTGTTTGGTTCAGGCCTAGAATTGTGGATCTTGGCATAAAATAATGGCAGTCTGATTGTCACAGTTTAGGATTGTAGGTCCCTTTTGGAAATATCTGATCTCCTCAAAAAAGGTCTGAAGCCATGCAAGATGTTGGTCAGCATTGCTAAGTCCAATGTACTCTAATTCTGTGGTGGACAGGGTGACCATGCTTTGGAGCTTGCTAGACCATGAGATGGCCTCTCAGTTACTGAGAAAAAGGAAGCCAGAGATGAAATAGGAGTTGTTAGGGTTTTGTGACCAGCCAGCATTAGAGTAACCATGAAAGTCCATGTTCATAGAGACATCATTTCTATCATAATGGAGTTCCATATCCAGAGTTCCTTGGACATAGTGGAGAACACACTTTGCAGCTTCTCAGTGGCAAAGTTTTAGAGCAAAGCTGAACCAACTAAGTATTCCCACTGCAAAGGCTAAGTCCAGATGTGTTTCAAGCATTAGATACATTAAGGAACCTATGATGGTGAGGTAGGAGATAGTTTTTCCTCTGATTTTCATTTCAGATCTTACTGTGTCATTCTCTGGATTAGATGTGGAGAGGGACAAGTTGTGGTTCATGGGAGTTGAGACAGGGGAGCAGTTTGTCATTCCAGTGCATTCTAGGACAGTTTGGACATACTGTAATTGGGTTAAGGAGATGGTCTAGAGTTTTTGGTCCCTTTGGATTTCAATTCTAAGAATGTAATGGGCTTCTCCTAGATCATGCATTTTGAAAGCAGAGGAGAGCATCTCCTTGACAGTGTTTATATAACTTCTGGTAATTGCTGCAAGTAGGAGGTCATTAACATAAACAACAAGGAAACAGACCTGTCTGGAGCTTCGGAGGACATAGAGGCATGTTTCAGCATCCAGGCTGGTAAATTCTAATTCTTCAAGTTTCTTGTCCAGAGTTTTGTTCCAAGTCTATCCCACTTGCTTGAGTCCATACAAGGAGTGCCAGAGTTTCCAACAATATTCAGACTGGATTGGAACTCCTTCTGGAGGTAGGAGATATAGTTCTTTCTCAAGTTCTTCATTTAGATATGCAGTGGAGATGTCCATCTGGTCCAACTTCAGGTTGTGTTTGGCTACAAGGGCAATAATGATCTGAATGAAGTTGAGGTTTGCTACAGAAGCAAATACTTTCTGGTAGTCAACTTCTTCCTTTTGTGTGAAGCCCTATGTAATGATACAGACTTTGTAGTGCTCAATCTTTTCATCCTGATCCTGTTTGACTCAGAATATAGGTTTTGAGGTGATGGGGGAAACTCTGTCAGGAATTGACACTGTCTCATACACATGGTTGGAGTTTAGGCTTAGGAGTTCCTCTTTGACAGCAGATCTCCATTTTTTAGCATCTGAACCTCTGTATGTCTCTTCCAGAGAGGTGGGAATGGTTTCTCTAGCAGTGGCATTTGCTACACTGGCAAAGATGTACTCCTTTAATTCTTTCTGAGTGGAGAAGAAGACTCCTGGAATATCAGGTTCATCCTTTAGGTCTGAAGATATGTCTGGAGTTTTGCCACCTTGCTGGCATTGAGCTCTCCATTTAGCTTTTTATTGAGAGTGCATTTATAATCTCTGTTTTTGTCTGCCATTTGTTGGACCCTGTTGCTCCTTCAGACACCATTTACAATGCATGCTGGATCTTTGTTAAAGGGTAGAGATTTTTGGTGCAGGGGAGCTGCAGGAGATATAGAAGGGGGTGTAGGAGATGCTGGAGGTATAGGAGATGCTGGAGGTGCTGGAGGTACTGGTGGAGGTGCTAGCAGAGATGTTGGAGAAGCTTCTGGAGCTTCAGAGATATTTAGTCATAGTTAGCCAAATTGGTCTGCAAGGTCATCTAGATCATTTGAATGGTTGGAAGGTTCTCCCACTGCTTCTGAAATGTGTGTAAGGTCATCATCCAGCTTCTCTTCCTATTCCATGAATTCTGATAGATGGAGATGTTTGGAAACAAGTCCCTCCCACTGGTCTAGAGTTGGGTTCTTCCAAGGAATGGAGTCTGCATCAGAAATGTGTTCAGACTTATGGAAGGTGACATTTTGGCTGGAGATGATGGTGTGATTTTTTAGATCCAGAAGTTTGTATGCCTGTTGTCCATAGGAGTATTTGAGCATAATGCACTTTCTTTTATGGGGTCAGAACTTTCCCCCCTGCTGTTTCTTGGGCACTAGGGTATAGGTGAGGCATTCAAAAGGTTGGAGTAGGGTTGGATTGACTTTCCATTTGAATAGAAAGTGATAGGGGTTATCTCTGTTTAGGGTAGAGGTTGGACTTTGGGCAGTAACATATGCAGCTGTGGTCATTGCATCAGTCCAGAAGGACTTTGGAAGTTTTGAGTCCTCAAGCATGAAGTTTGTCAAGGAGGAAAGTGTTTGATTCATGTGCTCCACCAGTCCATTTTGTTCAGGTGTATATGGGGCAGATGTTTCATGCAATGTACCATCAGCTTGGAGTTGATTTTGGAAGTCTACCCTGGTGTATTCTCCTCTGCCATTGCTGTGCAAGAAGTTAATGTGCATTTTCAAAAGTAGCTCTGATCCTATTTCCATTTGAAGGAATGCTTGGATGTCCACCTTCTAGTGTTAGTATGTGGTTAGGACTTCACTCTTCTTTTTGAGAAAGTAGATCCATGGAAATTGAAAGAAGTCATCAACAATGAGAAGCTAGTATTTGTATTCTTCTTGTGATTGGGGGAGATAGGACCTCCAACATCTGTGTGAATGATCTGGAGTGGTTATGTTGCTCATGGGTCACTCTGGGGCTCAAAGGGGAGTTTCTTCATTTTACCCAGAGTGCAGGATTTACAAAACTCTGGAGTTCCTGTGAGAGCATCAATTTCTAGGAGTTGTCCTTGGCAGACCATATGTTCAATTCAGGGAATTGCAATATGATCCATATGGTGATGAAGGAGGTTGATGTCCACAAAGGTGAGTTCTGACTCTGATGGTATTTCTGGAGTAACTACTGCATGATATAGACCTTCTTGATGTGTTCCAACCATGATTGGAGTTCCTTCCTTGCAGACAGAGCAGGAGGAGGAATTTGCAGGGAATAGTGTGGATAGTCCAGTTTTGAATAGTTTGTTTACTGAGATGAGGGAGAGGCAGAACTCCAGGATGAGTAGGACATCACTTAGGGTGATTTCAAAATGTTTTTCCTCAATAATGGACTTGATCACAATGCTTCCAACTCTGATGGCAGATACAGTGGAGTTATCTCCAAAAGTCACTGGATGTGGTGGAGATAGTGCAGAGTATGTTCTAAACCATGAGTGATATGGAACCATATGTGATGTTGCTCTGGAATTGATAATGATTGCTGGTTTTGTGTGTGACTTCATTTCTAATGATATATAGGCCTGAATGCATTGAATTAAAGACCTGGATACATGTTCCTTATTGGGATCTGGTGGATTTTTCACCACATTTGCCTTTTTCTTTTTCTTTTTCTTTCCTTCCTTCCTTTCCAGTATGGAGCTCCTTTACCCATTTTTAATAGCTAAAACAGTCCTTTGTGTTGTGTCCAGAGCTTTTGTGATGTTCACACCAAGTGGAGGGGACATCAGAGTTTTCAGACAAGTTTGAGGCCTTTAGTGTAGCATTAGAGTGGCCTGTGGGGTTTAGCCAGGACTCCTCAGTGACAATCTGAGTCTCTATAACATCAAAGGTAAGGTTTTTGTCTGGTGTATTGTTGATGGTGGATGTAAAGGAGTTCCAGTTCAGAGTTTTGGGGAGGGAGTTCAGGAGAATAAAAGTGAGAAGTTTGTTGTCAATGGCAAATTTCATGGAGGCAAGACATTCCTCCATGGTCTAGAGTGATGCAATATGATCGAAGATTGTGCTGGACTCACTCCAGAAGATGGAGAAGAGTTTTCCAAATGTATAGAATGCAGAGGAGAGGTTCAGAGTTTCATGGATCTTCAAAAGTGTGTTCCATAGTGCCTGTGCTGTGGTATGCTTTTGGGTTTTTATTAGAAGGACATTAGAGATGTGGTTCTCAATAATTCCCTTTGTCTTTTCATTTTGCTCCTGCCATTTCTGAAGGTCCTTCATAATGGAGATACTGACTCTAGCTGGAGTTGTGGTACTAGGAGTACTTGGTGGAGTGGTGGAGGTTGTGGAAGCAGTTACTGGTCATGGGTCAGTGCCAAGTACAACCCCTATGACCTTTTCTTGGTGCAATTTGCTGGCAATTTGAAGTTTTCAGATTCCAAAGTTGGCTGGCCCAGTGAGTACTGGGCAGGTGGTGGTGTTGGCATCATTTGATGGCATAATTCTAAGTGGCATCTGGTTACACTAGGCAATGGAAGCTTAGGGAGCTCAGGGAGTGGCAATAAGATTTTGAGATAGACTGGAGGAGCATGGGAATTTCCATAAGAGTGGTAAGAAATGGTGGGAGTTGTTCCTCAGAGGATCCAGCTGTTAGTTTGCACTATCAGAGCTTACAACCTGTCAAGACTGAATAGAAGGCAGAGGTGCCTACTTAGTTGCTGCCTCAAGGGGAGAAGAACAACTGTATTACCTGAATAGAAGGCAGAAATGTCTACTACTATATATTAGCTAGATGTAAGGTAATAAAACATTAAGTGCCCACCTCAGTTGCTGCCTCAAGGGGAGAAGAACAACTAAGAGGGGAAAAACCCAAAATGAAAGTATTTATAGAACAAAGATGTGATTGCATTGAACTCTGCTAACTCCAATGTAACTCTGGAATGGGGTAAATGAGATCAAGGGAAAATAAGGTTAATCTACTGTTAAATGAAGGAATGGATCTGATAACAAAATAGAGCATCTTGGGGACCAGGTCTGAGTGTGCTCCTAACAGTTCCAGAGTTAGTGCATGGAGGGGGGGATGACCCTGGATGGCAAGAACTCTGGAGTGGTGCAGAGTACTCTGGAGTTAGGGGTTTTTGACAACCTTGGCTATCAATTTCTCATAATGACCTTTATATTCCATAACAAGCTAACAATTATGTGTTATTTTTCCAGCAGCATTCAGAGTTCCATTAGCATTATACACTGGAATAGGATGTTGAAGAGGGGTAAGAGGTAGATGAAGACACTGGGTGAATTGCTGGTCAATGAAGATAGCATTTGTACCAGAGTCTAGGAGGGCAGAAGTTTTGGTAAAAGGGATATTTATTTTTGGGGTTATCTTAATTAGGAGAACTATGTTTTTCTTTGAGTTAATGGTTCTAAGGAAATAAAACTCTTTCTGATCTTCTTTTTTTGTTTTGGGTAATAGTCCATCTAGATCTGTCTTAAACAAACCCAGATACATTGTTCTTACATCATGTCATTTTTGGTCAGGGGTTGAAATTGAAGTTTCCATGCTTTGAATTTTCACTACTTCTGGAAATATTTATCAGTTAAATGTGAATCAAGCACTGGTGTTTTGTCCTGGCCAAGCTTATCATCTAGATGAGATCTGCATGATGGCAAAGAAAAGTCTTCTTCTATTTCTAGTATTGAAAAGGAGTTATGGCTTTCCACATGCCTAGAATTAGTAGGTTACCCTAAGCTTTTCCCTTTTTGGAAATGCTTTCATAATTCTGAAATTAGGCACAAGCTTTATTAAAGCTTATTCCTGTGACTGATTTATTCCAATCTCTACCCTTGCCCTTGTCCTTAGGTGGACTCTCTGGTGGGAAAGATGATTCTCTACTCATTTTTCAAATATTATGGGAGGCTTTCTTCATTGAACACCATATGGCATGGCCTCCACCTAGGAACTTGCATTTTTCACATGCTTTCTTGGGTTTAGAGCATTTGCTAGCAACATGCAGTCCTTTACAATTAAAATACTTAAGGGGTCTTTGATGTTCCTGCTCTTTTTGGACTGCATCTATGTCCATGGCATTGGAATCTTGATGTGGTCTAGAGATCCAATCTGCTATTCCTCATTTGATAAAGCCCAGAAGTTCTTGGCATTCACTATACTTTTTGGTCTTTTTTATGAAAGTGGTGCAGTCCATATACCAGCCATTTCTTATAAAGAGATATTTTACCATATCTTGATTCATGTTTTGTTCAAGTATCTGCATTATTCTGTTGGCATCATAATCTGCAGATGAGAGATAATTTTCAAGTTTCATGAAGTATTGTGTGATGGTCATTTTGTTGCCTTGTTTAAGATTCTCTAGTTGGTGTCTAGCCCACTCTTTCTTGTTGGTAAGGTGGAAATGAAGCTCTACCAGCCATTTGAACTTATCCCAATCCATTGTATCCCCTTTTAGGATTTTGTTGAGATGTGCTTGGGCAAAAGCTCCAGTATCTCCTTTTGTCATGTGTGAGAGGATTGCTTTTACTCTGGCTTCTCCTTAGAGGGCTTCAATATTCTCATTTCTCCATACTTGAGCTTTTGTCCACCATTCTTCAAACTCTCTTCCTCAGGTTCCATCATACTCTCCCAGATCTGTGACTATTTTCATTATCTATGCTATAGATCTAGTTTTCAATTTGACTTATTCCTCCATTTGTTTGAGTTCCTCTCTCATTCTTTTGTTGTCCCTTGACAACTGATCCATTGCATGGTCTTTAATGCTTAAGTAATCTTTTAAATGAATTCCTAATTGAGATAGTTCTTGCTTTGATGAATTAGCTAATATGTTCAGCACATTGGTGAGGTGTTTGGAAAGTGCCATCTTGATTTACTTGTAGGCAGCAACAGTGGTGTTGTCTTCTTCTGATTCATTTCTTTGGGGTATGTACTAGTTGTTGTTATTATACCACCCTTCACAGTATCTCCAGTTATCTTCAGATGCCTTGATTGGGCTAACTATTCTGAAGCTTATTCTGAATGGATTTTTTTCTGTCTTGTAGATGTGTACCACTATGAGGATAGGAGCATTTTGTTCCATGACTTGCTTGATTACCCAGCATAGTACTCCAACAGTGACCAAAAAGATTCCTATGATAGTTGCAAGAATTATTTCAAAGATCATCTAATTGTTTTGGTGGCAGTTATGTAAATCTTTGCCAAAGATCCAACCATCCAATGTGGCATTGGTGGTGGGAACTACTCTGATAAAAGCTGAGAAGGGTGTGCAAAAAGTTCTGGTGTGGTTTTCCACAAAGAGGATTGATACTTGTGAATCTGTTGAGTACTTGGCCAACCACTTGAGGAAGTAAAGTGTTATCAAATAAATGATTAGACAGAAAAGAAGGCAAAAGACAAAAGTTTTCATTTAATATTTGTAGGAGCATGCTGGTAATTCCCTAAGTCTTATTCTGCTTCCCCTTCTATTCCCCACTTTATCTCCTGTTGGTAAACTTTATGCTGCCTTTTCCTAGAAGGCACATCTTCAATCTCATAATGAAACCAACTAGAGAGCAATCTTCAATGGGGGAGATTAAAAGTTTGGCTATAAAAACTAGCCTGTTCTGTTGAAGCTAAAGCATAAAATGCCCTCTCTTCTTTTAAGGGCAGCTGATGCAGTGAGAACTGACCAGTGTTTATGATACTCAGTCTGGGGCTGCAGTTGTTTGGATCTGGGGTAGGTGGAAGGAAAAGGTTGGGGCTGCCTTTGTCTGGCTCTTCTTTCATAGGGGTGGATACTATAAGGGGGACTACTATGTTTTTGTCCTTTATTTCAGTGATTGGCAATGTACTCTCTTTGTAGCTGATCTCTAATCTCAATTCTCCTACAATTGTATTTCTAATGATTGAGTCCTGATGGAGGGGATCTCCTAAAGAAACCTCTAACTCTTTCAAAAAGGTGGTGGCAGGTAAGACTGAAGCATCTTCATTCTCTGGGTTCTATGTAGCCTGTTCTTGCCCTTTTCTTGATGATCTCCATTGAGTTCCAATGATGAAGGAACAAAGGGAGTGGTGGAACTGGATGGACACTAGGGGGAGTTAGCACTGCTAGTTCTATAGTAGAAGGGATTACTAGAGAAGAGAGTCTAGTCTAATAAAATGACAACAATCGATGTTGAGGGACCTTGAACTGGTTCTACTACTAACTATAGAAGTAAAGAATACTAACTTGTTCTTTTGAGGAAAGAGTTGAGGTGTCTTAAGAGTTGAATATTGGTAAAATCCAAGAGACTAGACTAAAGATCTATCCAGCGTCATCCTTGGGGTTTATATACTATTCTATTATTTGTACATGTATTGCTAACCCTATTATCAGATTGGATACTATGTGAGTCAGAGTCCACATCTATGTCTAGCCATCCAATGGCATTAAAGGTGTAATCACAGCCTTTAGGGCCAAGAAAAATGAAAATAAAAAGAAGTTTGATGCTGTAGATGGCAGATCAAATGGGAGAGAAGCTGCAGTAGCAGTGATTAACTAGGCTGTGCCATAGCCATGCACAGCATGAAAATGAAAAGAATCATGTGATGATTAAAGAAGGGCACTGGCTAAGCAGTGAGAAGATCAGAAGACATAGTGATTACTATGGAAAAGAATAGCCAAAATAAAATAGATCTGATCAGAAAGAAGAATAGAAGATGAACACAATTAGATAAGATGAGCAAGATAAGATAAGATCAAATGAAAAGTTTACACTAAGTTTATTCAATGAAGAGTCTATCAGAAACTGTTTATACAAAACAGCATGGATTGTCACATTGAGTCACTGTAAATTCTGTTTCATCACTGTTATACCTGCCACCTATCAATTGCAATAAAAGATAGTTTTTGAACTTGGGCAAGAAATTCTGTTAGTGCCATAAGAACTTAATAAATGTGATGCTTTTTGTTCAAACCTTTACTATAGGGTCATCTTGATTATTTGAACATCATGCAGAGATATTCTAGTAATATTACTAGGAGGTTGATACTTGATAGTGGACATTGGGAGAGCAGTGTGGGAGTGGATCTTGATCAATGAAATGTAAAAAAGAAGTATTGTTAACATCAGCACTATTATGCCCATAATAGTTTTCAATGTCTTGTAGTCTGTGTAGTAATCACTCCTGGTATTGTTGCCTTATTGTGACAATCCTTGCTGTCTCATATATGGTCTCTGATAGACTCTTTATTGCAACAGACTTAGCAGATACTTTTTCATTATCTTATTTTTTTTGTCTAATCTGATTGTGCTTGTTTTCTGCTCTTCTTTCCAATCAGATCTATCTCCTTTTAGCTATTCTTTCACATGGTAATCCCTGTGCCTTCTGATCTTCTAACTGGTTAGCCACCATCCTTTTTTAATCACCATGTGATTCTTTTTATTTCTATGCTGTACATGGCTATGGCACAGCCCACTTAATTACTACTGCTGCAGCTTCTCTTCCATTTGATCTGCCACCCACAGTATCAAATGTGTTACTCACTTTTGCTTCCCTCAGCTCTAGAGGCTGTGGTATGCCTTTAATGTCATTGGATGGCTAGATATAACAATGGACTTTAATGTGAATAATAACTAGTACATTCTAATTAGGTATTAGGATTAGCAATACATGTACAAACAGTAGAGTAGCATATAAACCCCAAGAACAATGCTGGGTAGATCTCTAGTCTAGTCTTTTGGATTATCACCAGAACTTGACTACTAAAGCCTCAAGCACTCAGACTCTCTACTCACCATAGTGAGTTAGTATCTTTTCTAATCAATTTTACTAAAGTAGTAGTAGACTAGGTCTAGTTTTGCATTCAGGTCTCTGCCGTTTCATTGTAATGCCCTATGCAAACTTGATTTTGTTTGTTTGTGCATATAATTGTTTCATATGGTGGTGTTTGCATTCACCCTACTCAGATTTATTAGTGGCTGATTCAGAGGAAGGGAGTGACCCACCACTTGCATTGAGTAGTAGTCAGTTGTGCCAAATAGCCAGATAGATTTAACATAGTTACCAAACATGTGAAGTTTATATGTCAACATGTGGAAGATCTTTTGCTTTGGGGAATTAGTGTCATTCTCATTCTTCTTTCCCTTTTGTTTTTTCTTTTGAGGTTATATATTTTGTTGATGAGAATGAGCTACTAACTCTTTTAGAAGGTTGAACATATGGAACTTGAAATAGCAGAACTCAAAGAGAACTTAAACTGGCTCTACTACAACTATCAGCTAAAAGGGAGTAGAAAGTACTAACTTGTTCTGTTGAGGAAAGAGTTGAGGTGGCGAAGGCTTAGTAGTCGAGTTCTGGAGAAAACCAAGAGACTAGACTGGAGATCTATCCAGCATTGTCCTTGGGGTTTATATACTACTATACTATTTGTATATGTATTGCTAACTCTAATATCTGTTTAGGTAGAATGCTATGCCTACATAGTAGAGATTTGACTAAGGTAAAAGTCCATGTTGTAGCTATCCAATAGCAATAAAGGCGTACTACAGCCTCTAAGGCTGAGGGGAGCAGAAATGAATAACACATTTGATATTGTAGATGGCAGATCAAATGGAAGAGAAGCCACAGCAGCGGTAATGAACTGGGCTGTGCCATAGCCATGCACAGCATGGAAATGAAAAGAATCATGTGGTGATAAAAAGAGTGTTGGCTATATGTGTTTGAAGACTAGAAGGGCATGGTAATTACCATGGTAAAGAATAGCCAAATGGAGATAGATCTGATTGAAAAGAAGAGTAGAAGATAAGCATGATCAGGTTAATTATGAAACAATAAAATAAGATTAAGAAAAAGTATATGTTAAGTCCATTATGATGAAGAGTCTACCAGTGACCTTATACAAGACAGCAAGGATTGTCACAGAACTTGTTACATACATCACTATAGAATTTCTAAAGGACCTTTTCAAGCCAAGTCATGCAGTTGTTGAAGTTGTTAAGGGTCATTTTTGTGTGCAGACACAACTTGTCAAATGCATGCTAGATTACAAGTTCAAAAAGAAGATCTAGAATAATGGAATTAAATAATTTAGGAAGAAGACCATCAAATATAGGTATGGAACACTAATTATATTGAGCAAATGGAAACATAAGAAAGGATATAGTACTCACCTAAAGCAAGTCTTCAAAGTCATCTGCTATAAGCCCTGTCAGTTCAAATACATTGTTACTAAATTTTGCAATAGTGTTGTGTTTAAAAGTTGAAATGTTGTGATAACTAGAATAGTTTGTCAAAAGCCTCTAACTCTGGAATACTTCAGATTGCTCTGAAGCCATCACTGTCTGGGAACATATTCTTTTACATACATCAACTTTGGACTTGCTGGAGTTAGTGCAAGAAAGATTCACCAGACCTTTGGACTTGTTGGCCCACACATGGACTTGGTTCCCAAGATGCTTTGTTTTGTTTTCAGACTCTTTCTCTTGCTTAATAGTGTTGGGATTTATGATTTCTATTATCTAATTCTTATTCTGATCATAATTCTTCTAGACCATGTCACATGACTTTCATATGATCTATTTCAGAACATGGTCTATTTTCACTATCTATTGTTATGACAACATAGATGAGAGTTCTTATTGCTATTTGTTAGCTATACTAATATCATGACATCTCTTCTATGACATTCCATGACATTCCATGGTCTTTATTATGTTTATATTTACTATATAAAAAGTGTTCCAATATTGGGCCATTTTGGACAAATGGGTCAATTGCCAAAGATATGGGACAAACAAGATCAAACACTTGCAGGGTCAAAGATAGTACTTGCTCTTGGCATTCTAACACCACTTAGA